>JAKSZP010005415.1:0-163468 GCA_022478985.1 Massospora cicadina | reverse complement strand
GTATTCTTAATTAAGCTGCAAAATGAACATCAATGTCAAGAGTCTCCTGTCTAGGATGAGGAGGGAATCAGGAATTCAGGGATGCTGGACCAATAATCCTGAATATGACAGCAGGTCATATACCCTGACAGGGGGAAAACTGGATCCTAGGAAAAATATCATCACAAGTAAATCAATCAGCCTGGCACAACAAGAGGTCGTGGGGACCGCACTCTGAGTAGGCGGTAGCAAGGAGGAAAAGGAGGAATGCCATATGCTGAAGGTCGTCCTGAGCAGCGTTGAGTATTGATGAGTGTACTCCTCTTGAACCAATGAAGTATTTGACCAGGTGTCTGAAGTGGTGTTTCCATGCCCCAGTCCTTTTCTTGCTGAAAAATCTAGGCAAGAGGGGGGATGTGTTGGAATTTTTTCCCATATTCCCAGCTTGCTAGATTACCTGGTGTCACTAAGGGAAAATTCCCTAAAGCAAAGTGAATCAGAAATTGGTTGGCCTAAATTTTGGAGGAACTATGTTTGGGGGATTTTGGGATATTTGTCTGGTTGTATCCATTGGGGATTGATCCGGATAATACCTATTATCTCGTTGGGCGGAGTGGCCAACAAAATAGGGGCATCTGATAGTGATTAACTATCAGGTGTACCAATTGGGATCGGTCAGGTTTCATCACCATTTGATTGGGAATGTATGATGAGTTGAGAGGCGAGTGATGCCACCTGCAACTAGTGAATCAATTGGTTAGAGAAATGACCTGCCATAATGGGTAGAAAGTCCCATTACCTAAGCAGGTCGCTAGCCAATTATGGTTGGTTCGCTTGGTTTGAGAGGAAAACGTTAGGGGCATGTTTATGACTCTTTCCATTTGAGATCTCAAGGATGTCCAACGTCAGAATCCTAGCCAGGATGGGGAAGACCATCACTGCTGAGACGAGGAAGGGTGATTCAATGGCAATGGCTGCCATTACATTGAAGAGGTGTCAACCAAGGGTTAGACAGCCGAATTCCCTATAAATTCCCTAGGATTCACTATAATACAAAACACACATTAACACATACACTTATACATTACTACTTTAGAACACTATTAGTTTTATTGTAGATTTGGTAATAGTTAGACTATCAGCATCTAGCATGAAGATTCCATCTTAAGGATATTATTGTAGAAGGAAATAATTGGTAGACGCTCAGAGAAGGTTAGAGATCTAAGTGGGGATCTAGAGATGAAGGGGACCACAGATAAGGGATTGCTGCTGACTGTGTGTTGGGTACAAGGAGACTGCCATCAGAGGATCTTAACGGAGATTGAGTGGACAGGATTACAGGGATTGAATCCCTACGAGTATGATATCAAGTATTAATTGGAGATACTGGCCAAAGCGTTGGGCCTGAAAATAAAACTAACTCAACTATGGATAATAGTCATCAGACTATTATTGAATTTATATATATTCTTACAATGCGAGGTGCACAAGGAAATCAAACCTATTGAGTAGAAAGATTACTAGGGGTTGACCTCCGATAATCAACCCAACAGAGTAAGAACTTTACACAGTAGATACTGGAAAATTGAGTTATCCCCTGAAGACTGAGCTAAATGTGACCTAATATCCAGTGAGGGTTTATTTGAACCAAACCGTATGCCACAAGGGTTGAGAAACGCCCCAGTAACTTTCTAAAGGGCTATGGATGGTATGTTACAGGACTTAAAGCTAACCTGTGTTTTGGTATATTTGGATGATATTACCATATTTTTAAAAATATTTACCAAACATTTGGGTCATCTAAAGGAAGTTTTAGACGAATATAGAATTCTTCCCTAAAATGTAAAGCTCCAAATGTTCATTTTTTCAAAATGAAATGGAATTTTCTAGGACACCAGGTATCATCTAAAGGGATTATACCCCTCATCAATATAATTTAAGCTATTTTTTGTATGCCACCTCCAACCTCTCTGCAGGATATACAAGTATTTCTTGGCATTGTTGGGTATTATCATCAATTTATACTAATTTTGCTGATATGGCTGAACTGTTGTTTCATCTGTTTCAAAAAGGGGTGCCATTTGAGTGGAGTTCAACTCAGAAACAAAAGTCAAATTCTCTGTGAACTGCCTCAACTAAGAAACCTGTTTTAATTCATCTCCAATTTGATAAGCCTTTTTTCTTACATAAAAATGCAAAGTAATGTCACTATTAGGGCTATCCTATCCCAGTGTGACAAAGAGCAAAATGTTCATCCTGTCACGTTTTATAGCAAAACTTTATCCAAAGCTGAATGAAATTACAGCATAATGGAGTGGGAGTGTTTAGCTGTAATTTTAGAAATTAAGCACTTCCATCTCTTCCTATATGGTAACCATTTTACTGTTATTAATGACCATTCTTCTTTAAGATGGTTACAAAATATGAAGGATCCTGATGGAAGACTAGCCCGTTGGGCCCTAAGTTTGCAAAATTATGATTTTTTCAATTGTTCATTCAGATACTTAACATCAAAATGCTGATGGCTTGTCCTGGTTGCCTATATTGACCTTGGATGAAGAAAAGGAAGTACGTCTATATAATCTCATTGGAAGACCTGAGTTGGAGGATTGAGAATCCAAAGAAGATTGAGCCTTCCTAAAAAATATTACCAAAATGCCATGATTCAGGAAGGATCTTTGTATTAGAAGGTTAAATCCAGTGGTTACCCTTTATACACCCAATCTCAAGATATGCTATCATGGAAGGACGTGAACAAGTAGGTCATAGTTGGTTAAAGAAAACTCAAGAAGGTTGAAAAACCAATATTATTGGAATAATATGACTGAAACCATTTGAGAGACACTTAACTCATGTCTCATCTGTAAAAGTCATGGAGCTATCAACCCTACTTATCAACATCAAGTGATTCCACTGACTAAAACGTCTGAAGTGGTAAGGATTGATGTTGTAGGCCCTTTTAATCAGGGATTGCATGGACATCAGTACATTATTATGTCTGTCAACCATTTAACTAAATGGGTTGAGGCCGTTTCCATTGCCACCCCCTCTGCTAAGACTACTGTGCTATTCTTTTACCAGAACATCGTTACCTAACATGGTTGTCTTAAAGTCCTTACGCCAGATAATGGGACTAATTTTATCCCACAATTTTTACAGGAACTATCCAAATTATTTGATACTGCCCAAAAATTTGTTGTTTCATACAATCTATCCATAAATGGGGCCATTGAATGAGTCAATAGAACTTTAGTCTCAATTTTAAGGTAGATGGCCTCAACTGGCCCATCTCAGTAGAACTTTTACCTACCTAGTGTTTTGTTTGCTTATTAAGAAATTTATCATCAAATCATCAAGATGTCACCTTTCAAATGTTTTTATGGGCTAGATCCCTCAGTTCCTTCAAATGTTCAGGCAATACTTGAAGAAGGTATACCTGAAAACTCTGATTTAATTATAAGAAATCTGGCTGGTGAGATTTTTCGTCTTCAATATCTAGTCTTGAAATAAATAGAATTAACCACTAAAAAAGAGTCCCAAAGAATTAATTAACATAAAACCGCCTTACCTAAAAAGCAAATTGGAGATTATGTTATGTATTATCACTCCTGACCTAGTGGGCGAACTGACAAATTAGGATCTAATTGGCCCAGCCCTTATTGAGTTATATTCCAAAAGGGATTAGAATACTCAATTGTACATGTTGAAAAGGGTATAGTGGTAAACCCTATCCATCCTAGATTTTTGAGAATTTACCCTCCTCTGCAATTGAATCTTGAGGGGGTAAGTTTCAGGATTTCTATGAATTCTCTCCTTTCCAAGTTTTCTAATTCCATGATTTCCTCACTCTCATTTCCAAATATTCTACTTCCATAATTTCTTCAGCAATATCAGAAGGGGAGCTTAATTTATCTAAATCTATCAAGATTAATAAGAATGATCAGGCTTATCATGATCAGGGGATAGAAGATTCAATCGCTCAGTGATTAATTAGATCAGATTGATCCTGAACCATTTTGAAACCTATAAATATTCAATCCTTTCAATAATACAAATTAGGTCGATATATAACCTGCCTTTAATTTATTTGTCGCTTTTTGGAGAATAACATAAGTAACTTTGAGAGAAAACCTGCCAATTTGGAAGTGTGATTTAAAACTTCTAGATCACCAATCATCCAATTAATTGTTCAATAGGTTGGATAATGTGTCAACTGAAATCCCAACATATCCCCTTATTGACCAGATTATTTAGCAGAAGATAGAACCCTAGAGGATGTAAGCTGCCTCAGCTTGTGCTTGCATTTAATTTGCATATCTCTATGACTTCAGTGGAGTTTAGCTCTATCTGCACTTGACGCCCATATGCTATACTCATCTTTGTGACTTCTTATCCTTGGTTGCTATCTGCTGACACCTCTTCTTGAGCGCAGTTTCTGTGACATCATGCTGTGCCAGTCCCATCTTTGCATCCTTGCCAAAAGATGAACTGGTCCACCTGTACCAACCCCAGGACGGGTTTCAGTGACTCCTTAGTCAACCTGTACTAACCCCAGAACGGGTTCCAATGGTATCTTGCCATTCAATATGTACCAACCCCAGGACAGGTTTCAACAACTTGTTAATAGGGACTATTCCAATGGAGCTAGTTTCAGCCGTCCTGATACTTCCAACCTCAGGACTTGTGCCCATCATTGTCTTTCCCTTCCTCCACGCTCAGTAGGTGTGAATATTACCAGATGAATCAACAACAAAGAATAAAAACTTAATTCTTCTTAATTTTTAATTTTTTATGCAGCTTTTTTATGTTTTACTTTTTTCTTATGCATTCTTATTAATTTCCCTAATAAGTCCAATAATTTAAGTATTTCACTTGGACTCTATTGACTATGCAACCATCTTTAGTATTCTTGATTGTATAGGCATCATTCACCGACAAGCAATAATTTTGAATAGTCCCATCCGTAGGGCGTCCAACTCATTTTTCCTCCCAAATCCAGAGTATTGCAATCGGCTACCTTATCACCTACATGGTATTCTTTCAATGCAGGCCGATTCTGGACATCCATTTTCTTTGCATTGATTCTTCTTTTCATTGTTGTTTTAAGTGACTAAGATTGTAATTCAAGCAGTATATTGGGTAGTCAGGATAGATTTATTCAGCACTAATCCCCAAAGATGGTTCCACTGCAGAATACAATATTGGCATTAATGCAACCTTTCGCCCATATAAAGATTTCAACAGTTTTTTCTCTACTGCTGAATGGTAACTGATATTATAAGTAAATGTGAAATGAACTCAGATATGCTCCCCAAGCGAAAGTTTTTCCTTTGACCAACTTTTGTAATGTTGAGGCTAAAATTGCTTTCACTATTTCCACCATCCCATTTGTTTCTGGACAATAGTGAAAAGATAAAGCACCTCATAGTCCCATTAGTTCGTTTAGCCTTACTAGCACATAAGATGTAACATTGGTCATGTTGTCACTGAGGATAACTTGAGGGCAACCGTGCCAATAGATCACTTGGTCAAGTATAAACTTCGCCATACTCATTGCATCCACCCTAATGATGGTTTTCATTTCAACCCATTGGGTTAAATGGTCTATTGTGACGATTATATACTTCACACATCCAGTGCTGGCACTTAACGGTCCCATAACGTCTATGTAATTGTTTGTCATACATATTCAGGGCGTACTAGTTGGTATCCAACGACGTTCTTGTGCATCTTGCGAAGTTGACACTCCACACAATAGGCTAAGTAATCCTCAACTTTGTAGTTGATCAATTCCCATTAATAATATTGGAGAATATTACCTACTGTCTTCTTTAGGCCACCATGGCCAACGAACTTATGAGAGGCTCAGAAAGATTTTCACTCATTCCAATGGTTTAGGAAATTAAACCTATTTTCCTTTGATTATTTTGTATAATTGGTTGTTCTTAAATTTAGTATTTTCATTGCCTTCATAACGCGTTCCAAATTTCTGGGGGTTCATCACCAATATCTCCTTTGATCATCTGCTGAAATAACGCATCAGCCTGATGATAAATCATATGAACAGTGGCAATTGAGAAAATCTGTCAGCATTCTGAAGCACCAATCCAGACCTGTGAATAATTTTGAAATTGTATGCTTTAAGCTTTAAAGCCCAGCGTTCCAATCGCCCCCTGGCTCCTTCAACTTATGAAACCAGCACAGGGACAAGTTGTCAGTTATGTCTTTAAGTGCTTCCCATGTATGTAGAATTCAAATTGTTTACAGGCATGGATTACCACCAGGCACCCTTGCTCTGTTAGAGTATAGTTTCTTCCAGCTGGTTTTAGGGTTCTTCTCACATATATTACTGGATGTTCTTTCCCATTGTCATCCAATTGACTTAGAATTTCTCCAATCGCCGCTAACAAGGCATCTGCTTTGATTATAAATCCCCAATTAAAACTTTGGCAATTAAACAATGGGCTTAAAAAATATTTTCAGAGCTTATCAAATAACTAAAGTGCCTCATATTTCCACATAAATCCCTTTTCTGGATCCGTGATTAGGTGGAATAAAGGCTTGGTGATTTGAGAAAATTCAATGATGAATCAGCAATAGTATCTGACCATCCTCAAAAAACTTGAATGTCCCAAACACTTTTTAGGATTAACATGTATTTAATAGCTTCAATCTTTATAGGTTGCAAATGTAATCCATTTGAGTTTATGAAAACACTAAATATTTGAGCTCTTTTTTTGATAAAATGAAATTTTCTCAGCTTAATTTCTAGATTTGCCATTGCCAAATGCTTAAAAACTTCCTCCAGATGATCCAAGTGAACTGTTAAGGTCCTGATAAAGACGTTGATATTGTCTAAGTATACTATCATGCAGGATAATTTCAAGTCGCTGAGTATTGAATCCGTAGCATGCTGGAACATTGCCACCATTTTGCATAAACCTTGGGGCATTCTGATCAGCTGATGTAGTTCTTATGATTATTGCACATTTTTCCTGATCTTCTTTTGGAAAATTGTTTTACCAATAGCCTAAAATTAGGTCCATGGCTAAAAAGTATTTTTCCTCCCCCAGGCAATCAAGCACGTTGTTGATTTGGGGCAGTTGAGGAGTCTATCTTAGTAATATTGTTTAGTCAGCGATAATTGATCACTACTCAATTTGATCTATCCTTCATATTAGCCAAGAAGATCAGACTTGCCCATGGGCTCAATGACAGAACGAGTAACCCATGTTCCACTAACTTGCTGATTTCATCGCTGACCTCTGCTTCAACCACTCTTGACCTTTGAACAGGTCTAATTTTATTGGTGGATATTTTCAAGTTTCAATTTTGTGGAGTACATTTTTTAAACACCTAAGTCATGATTGTTCTGAGCAAATATCTTTCAATATTTTTTACTAATTGGAGCACATCCTCTTGCTAATAATTGGTCAGATCGTCTAGCTTCTCACGTACCACTAATATTTTGACACTTTTGGCAGTTTTTGCTGGCAGTCATACTTTAGAAAACGATCCAAAATCACGAAAGGTACTAAGTTCCGCCATTTGGAGCAAGTGTAGAAATGAAAAGATCTGATTATTTTCAATTATTATTGGCTTCTCTTATATTGGCTAAGAGTACTCATATTTCTCCGTGGCCTGGCATTAAAATACCTGGTGCCACCCACGGTTCAATCCTCATTTTCCTCCATGGATTAAAGTTTACCCATATAGCTTTTTATAAAAAGTTCCACTGTTAAACTCGTTTTAACATGATTTTGGGCTCCTAGCAGAAATAATTTCATTGCATTCATCATTAAAGGTATCCCGCGATTCTCCACTTTTCCATCAGCAATGCTTTCTGTTTTCATCAAACTAATTTATAGTGAATGGGTAAAATACCATCATTAAAAATCATGTTGACAAAATTATTCCTCTTCATAAGCGGAGTCTCTCCCTCTCACTGATACATTAAAGGCAACGTCTGCCCCAATATTATCAGGATGTTCTAAAACTCGCATTTCACTCCATACTTCCTCAGGTACTCTGTTCCAACAAGTATATCATAATTTGGATTGTCCAGAATTATGGTGGGATGTAAGGAGTGTGTCTATAACTCTTCAGTTCCAAGCGAGGTGGTGCACAAAGGACAGCCCCAACGCCAGGGAACTCTTCGTCAGTACTAGGATGAAGCTAGGCCTGTAGAGGGTGTAGGAGAAAATAAGACATAAGGTGAGGGTGTTTAACGTGGTGTAAAAAAATATTTTACAAATAGCAAGTATTGGAGGGACCCCAAAGAGGAATCCATATCCAAGCTGTGTTCTGGGCAGGAATACAAGGTTGCTTCAGTCTGGAGGGGACCAAAGAGGACCAGCTGTGCACCAGAGGTGAGGGTGAAATTTGTATAAAATAACATGGATAACGTTTTGTGAGACCTCCTCAAAGAGGTCCATGCACAGGTTTGCCAAAGTTAACATGAGAAAAAACGTAAAACTAACAAGGTGTTTCATTATAGGGAAGTTGATAGATGAGTAGTTGGTTTTAAGTAAATATCTCAAGAAAGTATGGGGGAATCATCGATCAATGGAAGTGGTGCTAAGCCCAGGCGCACCAATAAGTGCACGCTTCCATTGGGGAGTGTACTATAGCTGGTAATCAACTGAACGTGGGTTATTGATTGAAGGTAAGGCTGACTCAAACTTAAAATTTTGAAAACCAAATGGGTTTTGAGAACCCGTTCAACAAGAAACTGAATTGAACCATCATTGTCTATTATATAGCTGGTTCATTTTAATGAACCTGCTGTAACGCAGGGCCAAACTTCTCGTACATCCCCAGGACCAATCTTGGAATATATCGCCTTAACACAGAGTTGGTCCAAGGTACGTTTGAGGTCAGGGAAGCCTGCCAACTTCACCTTTTTGGCCTCATGACGTGAATCTTTATCCTTGCTATTGGTTCCCATAATCATGTCATCCTTAAGCCTTGACACAGGAGCTGACACCACTAGTAATCTAAACTGAAGTGGTAGCGCACTGTAGGATCCACATGAGATGGTAATGTCTTGTCTGGCCATTATATGCTCTTTTCAATGCTCCAAATCTTGTAAGAACTTCATTCATTTTACTAATTTGGTGGAAATGATGTTAATTGACGCTCCACTATCAACTATTGTTTGCACTATTATCCTATTGACTATAATATTGACATAGTTACACTCTGATTACTTTAATAAAGTATTTACTGAATGGATAGTGGCCTTATTTGCTGAAACAAGTGTGTGAATTAGTTGAGCAGATAAATCAGGGAATGACCCCTTGATTGCTCTTATAGGTAAAAAAATAAGTTTGCCTCAACCAACTTCATTTTGACTAAGTCTTAAGGGCTCTTGACAAATCTAATTTTCTCTGCCAACTGTCATGCAAAGGGTCAAGCAACTTGCTAATGATTTCAGGGTCACTTTCCTTAACTTTGGCTCGAGTTATCATATTAGTGTCCATGTTAACCACCTGATGGAGCGTATCAGGCGCGTCATCATCCACATATAGGTCAGAAATATTTATTTCATCATTCATTATATTAGATGGGATAGGTTTATCAGCAGTACTAGAACGTTCCTTGTCTAGACTGCTGGTCCTTTTCCCAAATCTGAACCAGTTTCTTTGGTCTGAACAATATTGATCTGATCTTTCAGCTTTTTTGTCCTGACACTGGACAATTACATGACCAGGTTTCCCACATTGAAAACAGGGGATTGATGATTTGTCCACTTGTCTTTAAGCTTCATAATTTACTTCCCATCACAATTAGACTATTAGATTCTTTAGACAGGTCACAAATTTGACGATATTTTGAGCCTTTGTTTGTGTTCCTTTAAAATTGTGATTGGGAGCATTGAACATGGCGTCAAACATCTTCAGATGGTACACAACCTGACAGGTCATTCTAGAGTTACTAGTGCTACCACCATAATCTGATGAAGTTCTCAGTAGGGCCAAAGTGCCACCTGAATGGCTATTCATGAATTGAAGTCAGTAAGCACATTCACCCTTGCCTAGGTCTGGAATTCTTGGTAAAACTGATTAGCAAAACTAGCAAGGGTCTCATTATTGCGGAATTGTATACCTCATGAATTCCTGTTTACAATTTTCCATCCAAGTAGGGCTTCTAAACTATAACATGATCGCTGCTTTTGCTTCAGCATATGACCAGTTGCCCCCATTGAGGTAAGGTAGCACCAGATTCTAACAATTAGTGCTAAGACAGTTCATTATGGTCATCACTTTATGAAAGTCCGCATAACTAAACATAAACATCTCAAAGAGATTGAAAAATTCCATAACATTATCCAAGTGAAAGGTGGGCAACTTTGCTATATTTTGAAATTCCTCAGTTGCTCAACTCATAAGAGATGTTTTCCCAATGACTCAAGTAGCCATAGGAGTGGCTTTGGGAGTCATTTATAACACACCAGCAAATTTTTAGGCATATTTCAGGGCAGAGAGGTTTTCTTGATTGGAGTTTCACATGTATTTTTGTTGGCCTTGTTCGCCACAAATTGCGCACAATCACATTTGTGATTTTCCAACCCCTCAAGATGCTTCATCATTTTCTACTTATTCTCATGAAAATGCCAGATGCATTCTATGTCCGCTTTAATTTAAGTCTTTTGGAATAAAATTCCTTAGTTAACCCTCTTTCCGCTTCAAAGAGGCAACATTTTCACACAAGTTGTTATTCACAGTTTCAACTCATTTGAACATAACTTTCACCTTGATTACACACTCCGCCAAGGTATTAACTTCAGCATGAGATGCTGAGTTAAGCATATTCTGATTTATCTTCTGTAACTTTATCCAGAGCTTTTTAAGATCAATCTTATAAGTAATTATGGTTTAATTTGGGTTTTGACAACTCAACTACCCCCTGTAGTAAGCACCAATTGTTAAAATCTGGGCTACTGGATGGTAGCTCGCTTCTGCGTCCTGATTTCAAATTCACAGATCCTGACCAATTAGCGTTGATTATTTATATATAAAAACTGGGCAATTATAGAATGAAGACATTATTATTGTTGATTTTACAATAGCCACGTTGAGTAAAGGGTCCAACTCTAGACAGGTGTCTTCATCAAGAAGATATTTTTGTTCTGGTAGGTGATAACTCCCTATTCTCTTCACGCAGAGCCAAGATGAGACTTGATAAAAACAACATAAGGATATCTGACACTTGCACTCTTATCCCAAGGGTAATGCTATACAAGAAATTTATAAGCAAATAAGTTATTATCAAGTTTAATTTGATTTTATTAGTGAA
Organism: Massospora cicadina; assembly: GCA_022478985.1. Classification (NCBI taxonomy): domain Eukaryota; kingdom Fungi; phylum Entomophthoromycota; class Entomophthoromycetes; order Entomophthorales; family Entomophthoraceae; genus Massospora; species Massospora cicadina. Next base: position 152,191 of record JAKSZP010005415.1, on the reverse strand, counting down.
GATTTGAGGGGTTTATAGTAAAATCAGCGCACAACCTTTCAGCTGTACACTGGCAAACAATTTTTTTCCCTAAAATTGGAATGATCCTCAAGTTTTTTGCATTGAACCTTGATGGGTATCATTGCCTTGATTTTCTTAAGTAACGTAATCCTCAGTTGTTCAGTGACTAATTTATTGGTGTTAGGAACTCAAAACCAATTGATTTGGGTTGTGTTGCCTGATGAAGATCCTACCATTTACCACATGCGTTAGAACGTTTAGGTAGTTTCTGGAGGCTCCTTATCCATTTGCTCTTGATGATTCCCCATAATTTGACTATCAGGTGTTGTTTCCCCATTAGGTCCTCACTCAATATTGTCAGGGATGATTCCTGATGAGAATATCTTTAGTCAGCAACTGTTGCTAAGACATTAAATTGTGATTGACAATTGTTGAATTAATTAATCAATAAGTTGAATAATTTTTGTCAACTGAAATTCCAACAGTGGTAGAGGCAGGAAGTGTGACAACCCCTCCAAGGATTGAGGCTGTTTAGCAATATAGTAAGATTGGCCAGATCATTTTCTGGTATCTTAAAACATATTGTGACCAAAATGGTGTGGATTGCGCCCAAAATGGGTTGTATGATTTGAAAAAGGTTGGCTATGGCCTACATGGCATGATCAACAGATTGTCATAAATAATTGTGAAGGTAATTATCCACTATCTCATGGAGGGTGGGGAGTGATGGGAGATCTGTGGATGAAACGCCTGCTTGGCAATTCCCAAGATTATGTCATATATGGTGGAGTGCATTGCTAGAGGTTTTGGTAAAAATCACTGAGGTGGCGTGGAGGCAGATTCCATAACAAAGGGTTAACACAAAATTGCTGTTTTATTAAGTAAGTTGAAAGGGAGGAAAGCTAAAAATTAACTGGCAACCTATCATAAGGAGGGTGGTTGTCTATATAGTGGATATGGAGGGTAAAGGACTCATGGAATTTTTATGAAGACTATACTTCTTGATGGACACACTAAACGTCATCTTGGGCATTTTTCTATAGAGTTGATGGTAGGTTTTAGAGGTCTCAGATGGATTCATAAATGTTTTGGCTGCCTGTACATCTGATTGAGGAGAAATTGATTGGAATAATGCAAACTTAAACAAGTTTGTAAGAAGATTAATTCACTAACACCATTACCGTTAATACCCATCCAGTCGATTTTACAAATCATACAAAAATATTAAAATATGTGATCTGCAAGTTTAACCTGTTATTCAAACCATTAGGATAGCCCAAATCTGACTTAATATGCGAATTTGGGCTTATATGTAATTTTTTGGGGGCAGGAAATTTATTGGATATTTTCATTGATCAGGCCACAAATGTGGTGGTCCTGAGGGTCCTTCTGGAGGGTCTTAAAATCAACCACCTCTTTGCACAACCTTTTAAATTATTTTATAAGATCAGAAGAGGAAATGGTGGGGCAGAGAAGGAGGTTCTTGAGTTCAAGGCAGTGACCCATCGCCCATGTACTACATGAGCTAGGTCACTGATTATAGATAGTTGCTCAACTTTGGGCTAGGGCTCCTTCTCGCCTCTATGGTAAAATTGCTCAAATTTAGCCGGAGGGACCAGGTCATCTGGATTTACACTATTGCCTTGTTATAGACTGGCGGTATTTCTTTTTCTTAAGATTTGGCCTATATATTAAGGCTACTTAATATCTTTTAGGTGGATATTAACCTCTTCCTTTGTGTTCAATATTATTAACTATATGTCTTCTATTACATATAAGATTCTCTATCTTTAAAGCCATACAAATTTAAGTGGTATTGCCTCATTCTATCACTCTATTGAATTCTGACTTGCCTTTTGAGCTATAGTTGATAGTGGTTAATTGGCTGAGCAAGTTGCCCTTAGAGCTTTTATAAAAGTTAGCAGCTAGTACTTTCTCAGCTTACTTTGATTTTTCTAAATATAAAATCACATTAATAATTTGTTTTATAGGTTTGATTTTGCATTTATATAGAAGTAAAGTTAAATAATGCACTTAGTCAGCAATAGAAGATAATACAATTATTAAAACTATATTTTGTAGTCTAAATAGAGTCTTTTAATTACTCAACACTATCTCATTAATATTTAGCTTGGAGATTAACTATGGATCAGTTTAGAAAAGAGAACAATATGGACTTTCTCTTTTAGTAATACTACTTTTTATATCATACATAATTAGTTGTATTATATATGTTCTTTTAAATTCCTATTGACAAGATATATTTGTGTTTTAATATTTACATATTAAAATTTATTAATTGAGGTGGAATGGACTGGGATGATACTGATTGATACTGAGATTAAAGGGGAAACAAAACCAATGATAAAGCAGGATAAATCCCAGTAAACTTCCACATGCTGCGTTATGATAGGTTAGGAACTCCATGGACTGCCTTGCTGTTTGCTATCTCAGTTCATGGCATTGTGGCGCAATGCCAACACAGTCATTAATCTCCCATACCCAAAATTCATCTACCTGAATTGAACTCATGAGGCAGTGATCATTCATTTCCTACTCAACCACTGGGCACCCTCCCTATCATTTGTGTTTTATTATGTTCACCATATTGTTCTTTATATTTTTTAAATTTACACCCTATTACTAAAAAATACTGATCCATGAAAAGTACCTTATTGCTATGCCTTGCTGTGGTTTTATCACTAGTGGCATTATTATATCATTTAGTTAAAAAACTTATATTTAGGTGAGTAGCACATCTTATGTAGCTAAATATTTCTTGCTTTCTAAATTACCCTGATAATTTGCTATTTTTATTAGGATATTGTTTTATATATAATCAAAATTACTAATTGCATATAATAATTTGGATTTATTGTGGGGAAGGCCGACCATGGGATGGACACTTCCAAAATTGACCCAAATGAGACAACGCTTATTAACAGGAAAGGCACCCCAGAGAAGCGATGCTTTCTCTTGTTGCCAGCGAGAACGCCACTTATGGGGAGGGGGAGGGAACGTGTGAAGAAGCCGTAGCCACAGTTGAACACATGTGGAGGAAAGGGTCTGATTTGATGAACCAAACTGGGAACCAGGAGGAGACCAGCTGTTGGTGACATGGTGGGAGGTATCCAAACATCCAAGCTTGAAAGTGGTCCACCAAATGAGACCGGAATCTGTGGACAGCTTCTGGGAGGGTGGGGGTGGAGCCTGCGATGGCATCCAGGACAATCGTGTGGATAGTCCACATGGCGATTGCAACCACCAGAGCATGGAGGGAGGGTGGAATGGGGGAGGCCATTGATAGAGCAAACATATCTCTTGACAGACTGAAGGGATGCGTTTAATTCTGGCCCAGTAAACGTTAACTTCGCGCCATATCACTTTAGAGGTAGGACACTTCTCCAGGCGGTGGAACAGCGCTCCATACTGGCCACACACGACACAGGATGAGTGTAAAGCATTAGAGCGCTTGGCCATATGGTACACCCACCTCAGGCAGCACCACACATGGGAGCAGATTTGAGGCTGCAACAGAGGGTGGTGTGCGTATTTCCAAATAGTCTTCTGGGTCTCAATGGAATAAGGAATGTCCCTCATGTCCAGGTAGTCCACCCTGGATAGGACATGGGGCCGTGTGGGGATCACGCCATCTTGGATGGGTAGCCCCTGTACCTCTTGTGTGAACTGAGGAGAGGGGCGGCCTCTTTGGGTTGTATGTCCACTAATACGAATTCTCCACTCAGTGCTCCGCATAGAGGAGGATTCGTTTGTATTGGGTTTTGGTACCGTGAGGGCATGTGGCCGATGGGTGTGAAGCCAGGTATTTCATCAGGGAGTGGGGGTTCGATGGATTGTTGAGGCCCAAGGCGCGGGAGAAGTTGGAGCGGGCCGCGCGGGACCAGTGTTGGGAGGGGAGCATAGGGGCGGTGACAGCCACAATCCAGGTACCCAAGATCTTGGCAGCATGGGCTCTGAAGTCAAGCAGGCCCATGCCACCATGATGATAAGGGCCAAACATGACCTCTAGCCGTACTGGTGGAGGGCGGCCTGACCAAAGCCATACTTGCAGCAGGGCATACAAGGATTTGAAGAAGCTTGGGGAGAAGGGGATAGCGTGGGCTCCAAACCAGACTTTGGAGAGGAGCATAGAGTTGGCTAAAACAACCCTGCCAGTAAGGGAAGTAGGGTGGGCTCTGAGGGAGGCGATGCGCTTCGTCGCGTTGTCTAGAATATGACTCTCCATTACTACTGATGCGTACCTGCCTGCCTCCACCCACACGCCCAGATGGCGGACCAGCCCTATGGTAGGGCGTGGCATGAAGGGGAGCACCAGTGGGGTGGTGGGGGGTAAGCTGTGGGCGAGCACGTGTGCGAGCAGATGGGCTGGGCTGGGAACTAGTTGCTGGGGCCCAGCAGTTCTGAGACTGACCAAGGAGGATGATTTCGGTTTTGGAAGCGTTCAGTGCCGCGTTACTTACCTGGGAATACTCCTGGATGAGAGCTTCAAGTGCGCGTGCACCTTTATTAGACACCCCAATCACACAGTCATCTGCAAACGCCATCATCTTGACTGGGGCTTGGCCTGGCACATGAGCCCCAGTGAGCTGGGCATTCACATTTCGAAGTAGTGGGTCAAGGCTGAAGTTGTATAAGAGTGGGCTAAGGGGGTCCCCTTGTCGAAAGCCCCTTTGAGGGCGGACTACTTCCGTTAGGAAGCCAGGGCCACGTACTGCCATTGTTGCAGATTCCGTGAGCAGCATCACCCAGTTGATGAAGCAAGGGGGTAAGCAGAATTGATGGAGGCAGGCCCTAAGGTATTCCCAGTTTACTCTATCATAGGCCTTCTGTTGGTCCAAGAATACAAGTGCCCCATAGGCTGTGGACTGACACGCATTAGCCACAGAGTGAACGTTATCCCAAATTGACCTTCTGGGAATGAAACCGAATTGTTCTGGGGAGATGGTGGCAGATGCTATAATCCCTAAATGGTTAGCCATGATTTTTGTTAAAATTTTAGTGTCCGTGTTGGTTAAAGAAATGGGGCGCCAGTTGGCTAAGTCTAGCTTATCCCCTTTCTTGAAGAGTGTGACGGTAAAGGACTCTTGTCCTCCTGGTAGGAGGCACGTTTCCAACAGGCTCTGGTTAAGTGAGGCGAGCAGCAGTGAGGATATATATTTGAAGTACTTTTTGTAGAATTCATATGGAATGCCATCTGGCCTGGGCATTTCCGGTTTGGTGCACCATGGATGGCTGTCCATAATTTGTTTGGAGTAATCAAATTCATTATTTCTGGGTATTGGGAAACGGTGCAGATGTGGGTTTGGACAAGAAATTCCATCACTTTGGCTGGCTGAATTGGATCGGATTGGTGCAACTCAGAGTAATACTTTTATGTTTTGATTGCCACTTCAGCTGGCATATCCGTGATGGAATCATCCAATCTTCGCACCTGTGTGCAGTCCACGCTCTGGCGTGGTGCAAATTTTTTTTTGAAAAAATATGTGGTGCACTTGTTGCCTTTTGTGATGCGTTTGGCCCTGTACTAACACAAACCTGATGTTTGTGTTGCCTTTTAAGCGCGTTGAGGTGGGCAGCTGCCTCTTCCCACTTCTGGCCCCATGCAGGGCTGTATCCTGTAGCTGGGATGTTGGACTCCAGGTGTGCCAACTCTGCCAGAGCGTGTGAAATGATGGCTGATGTGGCTCGTGAGCACTGTGAGGAGAGGTGGCAAGAGTGGCGGATGGTATCCTCTTTGAAGGTTGCCCATGTGGAGATGGGGTCCGCGCAAAATGGTGCCATGAACTCTTTTGCCAAAGTTGCTGATTCCACCCAAGTGGAAAATCCTGGCGACGTGAGTTTGGGGGTAGAGCTTGCACCAATGTGGGGCCTTAGCCACTGTGGTGGGTAGGTGGTAGGTTATAGAGACCAGTCGGTGGTTAGAAAATTCCATTTTTGTTGTCTTGAAGTGGGAAATGTGGGGTTGGAATTTTGCTGGCATAAGGATAAGGTCGATGCAGGCATGGACCTCAATTGGCCATTGTGGACGTGGGGGCGTGTCATGTTTTTGAGCAGCTGGGCATGCCACAGCAGCGCATCTATTAACCCGAGGGTGGCCTTTAGAACACACAGTTCTACATGACCCTAGGGGCGTGGGAGGAGGAAGGCCATTGGTCCGTTGGTGTGTTTATCCAACAGTTCAAGTCGCTGACTACAAAAGGGTCTGGGGGTAGCGGGAGGGATTTGACTGATGAGGAAAATTCCCAATGCTCTCATGCACCGTTTGGGGCATAAATGTTGATGATAGCGTGCACCACGTCAGCCCATGAGAAAGTGACAATGAGGACTCAACCATTGAGGAAGGTTTCCAGCAATAAAAATTTGAAGAGATTGTTTCTCTGAACTAGCACCCCACAGTGCTCTGACCAAAAGGATAGGGATGGGAGGAGCATGGTTTTCCAAGCCTCCTCAGAACCTTGCAGACAGTGGGACTCCTGGATGGCAAGTATATCCATGGGTAAATTTTGTTGTAAAAAACTCAGTTTCCTAGCGGGACAGCGAGGCCTTGAGTCCAGCGATATTCAATGTCCCTAAAGTGAAGGTTTCCCCGCATCGCACCTTAGGTGCGAGGGGGTGGGCACCCAGGCCCACTCATCTCCTCTAGATCCCCATGGGCCTTCATGGCAGCGCGGGTGTTTGCAGCAATGCTATCAGTATTCTTGTTAATTTTTGCAGAAAGGTTTGCATTGGCTTTTGCCTTCACTTTTTGTTTCCCCAATGGCAGACGAATTTTTTGTGGTGCGGATGAGTTTGGTGCACCATTGAGTGGGGCAAAAAAAATTTTCAGGTAGGTTGAAGGCCAAGTCAGTTTCAACCGGAGCTTGGTTGCAAAGATCAGGAGAATTTGAGTCACCCATCAGATCCTCAGATCGGGTGGCCCAATCAGTATGGGCTTCCCAATCTGATTGGTTGATGGATTCCCAAGTTGCTTCTGCTGTGAAGGTTTCAATGTCCTCCTGGCGTTGGGAGTGTGGGATAGTGGTGGTGGCTTTGGCCGCTTCCTTAGCCACGGCCCTGCAGGCCTGCTTGGCCTTCTTCCGCTCTTGTGGGGAGATAGGCTTTACCAGTAGGTAGCAGCCTTGTGCTCCCCACGGGAAAGCCTCTTTGGTGCTATTGGTTGGTTCATAGTGCGCCTCTCCGCTGGCCATGGCCGCTGAGGGGTGTTCTTGGAATGTGACGCCCTCCTTGGTGGGGCATGCGTGTGACTTATGGCTGAATGTGTCACAGTGGGTGCAGATGGGGGGCGCGCTGTCCACAGTCACCCAGAAAGGGTGGGTGGTTTGCCCTTCGATATCAATAAAAGTGGAGTGCAGGATCTGGGTTAGGTCCTTCACAATCTCCTCAGTTGGGGTCAGAACTGCGATGGCTTTGCCAGTGCACAGGTGTGGCATCAGCATGAAGCGTTGCATTTTGAAATATTGTATTTCGCCATAGACGGTGAGACCTTCTTTCAGGTGTTGCTCCAAAATGTCACGTTTTACTGTAGTAGGCAAGAAGTCAAATGTGAGGAAAAGTTGGTTGGATTTTGTCCATCTAGTGCATCTTATTTCAACAACCTGTTGCCCTTCAGGGAGGTCAATCACTATGTGCACCACAGCAGCCTCATCTGCTGCCTCCTTGTTTTTGAAACCTAGGTCCAGCCAACTGTGTGACATGGAATGAGGTGCGACATACACCGCGGTTGGGAAAAAAGTGTGCACATCCCCACAAAATTTTTCCCATAAAGCTGTTTGTTTGATGTCCAGAAACACGCGGACTCCGTATTCCACTGACAAAAGTGGCTGGGAGTGCGGCGTATTGATGTACTGGTTGCATTGTGCTTGCCAAGTGAGGATTTCCGGGGAAATAGTGACCTCCAGTTTTTTGAAATTTTTTTCTATTCTGACTGGTTTCTCTGGGGCGTTTTCAAACGTTGGAGGCCGCGGGCCTTCCACCTGCTCCTCTTACCTTACTTGCCCAACTGCTCCATGACATGAGTGTAGACTAATCTCCTCTATGAGATTATCAAAATAGATTCAGACTTGAATTGAATAGGTTGCAAAAGTGTTTGCAACGAGAGAGAAAAGTTAATTGCATATAATAATTGATCTAAAAAAGTATAACTTACATTGGTTTTTCTTACAACTGTAAGTCCAGGGGAACATCCCCTGCGCGTAGATTGGTCGCTCTTCCTGTTTCTGAGCAAAAAGGGTTTAAAGAGGGTGGCCATGCCCCTTGTCACCCAGGGCAACCTCACCCACATGGTAGGTGAGCGTTGGATAATGGCTTTCCCTCTCTGAACCCCTCCCCCAGTACCTTCGCTTACCACAGCAAAACTCATTAGACAGATTATGTAAATCTATGCTGAGATTGCTGAATTAAAATTGATTGCTCCAAAAGTGATGGAAATTAATCACAACAATCAAATTTTGCATAGCCAAAGAGGGATGAAGATTGATTTATTGGCCAGAATTGCTGACAGTTTTGATTCACCCAGCAGTGCGATCATCAAAATTAACCCCCTCTCAAATTTGTTGGTAATGATTCCCAATGTGCAGGTAGTAGCATCAGACATCATTGATGATAGTTTGAAGCTCCCTTCTGGTAAATTGGGAGTTTCAGCTGATGCAACGCTTTTGACCAAATGAACAGCCCAGTGACTGGGCACAGGTGGGTTGGGCATCCTGAACCTGTTCCCAACCAATTGGGACTGCCCCTACTTGGGGTGGCCTTGGGGGATTCCCGCTGCTCATTGGGCCAGATGCCATCGCACTAACCATCAGAAATACAGTTAAGCCTCATTTTGGGAGTTCAAGGTCAAACTGACAGCAACTCAGCCCGCTGCCAAATCCTTCAATGTCAGTTCCTATTGAGCTTATCCGCCCCCATCCCCAAATAATTCGCCAGTTAGGTCAAACTTGAGGGACCCAATCTCGGCTTGTTTCCTTATCAATCAACTACTATTTAATCAGTTGCATTGCACTGAGAAAATTGTTGGTTGATTTTTCTTCCTTAAACTTTCCATTAAAAACCTTTCCCAAAATTTAGTTTTTATGATATAAAAATAAACCACCCTTCCACCAACATATAAACACACTTAGGGTTAATGGCTGTAGTCATCTGGTATTTTATTATGTGCCTGTACAAGATTCTGGCTCACCAGCTGTTATTGGTGAAACTCCTTTCTAGTTTCATATCCATCATACTAGCAGCAGTGCCTTTGGCATTCTGGTTTGCCATCCGGGTGCTCCAGCATCTGGGATGGCAGGCCAGTCTAATTCTAACTTGCTTTCTGCCTGACAACAACGGCTTCCATCGTCCCTATCCAGCTGATATGCCATTTAACTCAAATACACCTTTTAAAACGCATCCCTTTATATTTACTAGCTATAAGTACATCACATTGATGTAAAGGCTTATCCCTCATTTTAGAACTCTTAAAAAAATTGTTTTTATTAGTAAAATCATTATTTCTGATATTGCCCCAGCCCTACTTATATTTCAATTTTACCCTAGTCCAATATTGTAGCTTCTAGTAAAAGCTTATCTATGCTTCAATTAAGTTTATTTTTTAAAATACCACATCAAAGTATTATGTTGCTATTTTAACTAGTCAAACATCAGTTTAACAAATTAAAAAATCTAATTAAGGTCTGCCAATCTGAGGATGAACATACTAAAAACTCTAAGAAAAAAACATAAACAAACTGAAATTCCCAGAGAGTGGAACAAAACAAAACCAAACATAAACACATCAACAAGGTGGAGAAGCGGCAAATTGCTAACAAACCATGGAGGAGGGGGAGGGGGGTCACGTGGTGGGTCGTTCCTAGAACCTAGGCGTTGTCTGATTATGACTACTGCAGAAAAGCAAAGACATGGGGCATCAGCATGGTGAGGTTCAATATGGGCAAAAACAGGGTCAGTTGATACAAGTTGGGCTATGCAGAGGGCCTCAAAATAATTAGCAAGGTGGTGCTAAGCAGTTATACAGTGTTCAGGTAGTGTGGCCAGCGTTTCTGCTTGTTCAGGGCTATCCAATAATTGCAGAAAATCAAATAGGTATTTTATGAACAGCATTACAGACTCATGGTCTGCTTTGTACAACCCTGTTATTTCAGTCTTGGCGACATGAGGAATGCTGAGGAAAAGATGACCTTGGGCAAACCTGAGGCCAGCATGATGTCAGCTTGAATATTGGCATCCCTGAGTTTAATACTTGTAGGGGAGGATGCTGTTGCAACGGCTAGCTGATAGTCTCTATGGAATAGTAAAGCATTTGTTTTTGGAGTATAAAACCTAGGTTTAGAGTGAGTATCAAAGTCAGAGTTCAAAAATTGACTAAAGTCAATTTCATTGGGGGAGAATGTATTTACTTAACCCAATTCATCAATCTTATCTAATAGTTCCCAAGGATTTAGATTAAATAGAATATGGCAATGGAATATAAATTTGGCATGAGTGGTAAATCAGATTGCGCTTGGGTGGGTATAGTAGTCCAAGCCTGACCCTGATTGGTTGGTGCAACTTTGGGTGGGCAAGGGAGGCTGGAGTTATGAGCTGAAACAGGAGCTTTATGCTGGCCCATTGATTTTGTGTGCTGGGGTGGAGGGGGCATCAAGAGACCAATTCAGAAGCAGACACTATGGTTGCAGATGAGGGAGTGGAGGTAGTGCTAGTATTATGGGAGCAGGTTTTATTGCTATGGTCAAGGGCAAAACAGATAGAACAAACTTGTCAACCGTTGTCAACCCTAGCCCAGAAGCAGTGATCAAGTGCTGTATCCAGCTGAGCACACTGGAGAATCAGTTGGGCTATAAGGGGTGGTGAGGTTTAATGGTAGCAGTGGTATGAGGGGTGGTAAGGTGCTCTGTACCAATATGTACAGTGAAATGGATAATAGGGTTGGTGCTATAGGCTGAAAGCCCTGTCATTAATGCATCATATACACCTGGGCTGGGTGATATGAAGGGAGGTTCACAAAAGATACCACCAAATTAGAATCTGTAGGGAGGTAAGTACAATTGATGGGAACAGGGGTGTTATTTGTATCAAAGAGGTCACTGCTGCTGCATCCTCCTCAGAGGAAAAACCAAAATCAAAGTAGCCCTTAAAAGGGTGAAAATCAATTAATCTGGCTAGCGCAAAGATAGCTGAAGCAAGCTCAATAAATGCCTTGTTGGTATATAGGAGCAAATGCTTATACTTGACTCAAAGGCCGAAGTAAAGGTTTGGCTTGGGAGGCTCTGGGGTTTGTATGAGTTGGGTGGACCCACGCAAGGTGCAATTTGAGGTCTCCTGGGGGAACAAACTGACCCAAAGAATTGGGTGGATTGGCTGAGCCAGGGCACAAGCATTTTCTTCCTTATCAAAAAATGCTCAGAGGAGTTTCATCACTAACCACCCAGAAGCAGCAATTAGTGGGGCCAAGGACATCTGTGAAGTGGTGTTGCAGCAAATTTGAGTTGTAAATTAAGTTTTAAAATTTTAAATAAAGTTCTCAAAAGTGAGTCTGAGCGGAAAGAAATATAACATCAATTTATCTCCAATCTCTATATCTTATTTGCATCAGTCTCTTAACTTAGTGTTGAATCTTGGCAATTTCATATGTACCCACTGAAGGGGTTTTCGCACAGGGTTTTGGCCATTGGACAATTAGAACGGATGATATGATGATCGCCTGTTCCTCAATACACTTATAAACATTTAATATATAATAAAACAGGAGCAATTACCACCAAATAATTCTTTCATTTTAATATAATAAATCGGCAGATCTTCCTCTATTCCACTCTCTCTTTTCTTTCTATCTTTCTTCTTTTCTACTCCCTAAAAACCTCCTTTTCCAGTCCCCTTGTTTCATTGATATCCCAGAAACCTTAGTCTGTACCGACCCTTTTTCTTAGTTTATTCATTTCGCCATCTTCTCATTGGTTTTTTCTTGTTGTTCTTCAATTTTTTATTGCCTTGATTCAAGGAAATCTAATTTATTTTTTGTCAAATATCGACATCGCCTTATCGCCCTATTTTGAAGGCAATCCAATATGGCCTGTTTTAACCCATTATCGCCTCATCCTAAGGCAATCAATACTTATAGCTCTGAAACATCCTCGGCGGATTTTGTCCATTGAACCTTTGGCAGAATTCTCCAATGATCAGCTTGTCATAATGGTGGCTTGTCATCCAGTCATATAGATTCACAACATTACCTCCCCCTTGACTGGACAATGAGATGTACGCCTCTTTTTCCTTCAAAGCCATGCGAAACATCACACGCCAACAGCCATGAGTCTGTAAATTCACTTTTTTCTACCATCTGTGGCTTGGTGCGGAGTTACCTGACCCAGGCCACATCCCTCTTCCCCAGTTTTCTTTTCCCACAGCTGATGAGGATAATGCTGATGTGGACCTCACAACCATGCTAACCCAAGAAGAAATTCTTCCCAAATTTGTGGCCATTTGGCTTCCTGGCGCGCCCCCATCGGGGACATAGTGGCCCAGCTACGCTAGGGAGGGGAGCAGACCTGTGGCCTCTGTATAATGAAGCAGCTCAGCTCTTGGTGAGTAGCTTTAGTTGCCTAGTACTTCTGTTTCCAGCTGAGCCTCATCCCATGGCTCTGTCTGCTCAGCGGATGCTGTGCTTTGTGCAGTGGGTGATAGCCTGCTGGTCAGGGTCTCTTCCACACGCTCCTACCCACTTCTGGTCCTTGGGGTAAACTTCCGCAACAACTGGTTAGCTCACCTTTCCTATGGGGTCACCGCAGCATTCACTGCCCTCAGCGCCAACGATCCATTGCAGTACCTTCCCATAATGGCGCTCTTAGGTAACTTAATTTTTGCATTCTGCAACTGCTTTAGGTTCAAGAATAGAGAATCACCGGACAGCCCTCAATTGGGCCCAGCAAGTGGCATTCACCGCAACTGCTCCTTTTCCAATAGCATATCTGAGCATGGAGGACTTCCTTGTAGATTGCCTGGAGCTGGGCGCAGCCTTTTCCCCTAGATCAGGAACTCACCTGCTTACTCACCAGCCCTTACAACTCTGACCCCCTCTGTTGGCATAGTTGATTTCCCAGGATAATCAATGCATGTGGTTGCAAGCTTTGCTCCTAGTGGGACAAGAACGGTTTTGACTCAATCAACCAGCTGAGCTCTCACAACCTCGCCTGTTACCCTGGAACCCCAGTACATCTTCCTCTTATAGTCCCGTCGCACTGGCCCCCAAGTCTTTGGACTAGCGCAGTGTCCCCAGAGCAGATGTCAGCCCCCTCGCTCTCTCACCTTGGCAGCCTAGCCACCACCCCCAACCCCAGATGAGCCCATAGAAACTATGGCATACTCGAAGCAGCATAAGAAGAAAAAAAGGTACCATCAATCAAAACAAAAGGAACACTGCAAGAAGCTGAAAAAAGACAGGAAGACAAAGACAGTGAAGCAAAAGACCTCAAGTAACAATCTTAATTAAAAGTAATAAAGCTCATATATGATATTTCTACAAATAAGTTTCATCATCAGCAGTTACACACACACATATATATATATATATATATTTGTTTTTTTTTCCATTTTTAGAGGGACTATATTACTGCTTATATGCCCAAATGAATTTTGCATGCACCTGATTTATAATCTGACCGCTCGCAAAATCCTTAATAGTATAAGCATCAACTCCCATTTTTTCTACTATCTCAAATGGCCTGATCCAAATATTTGCAAGCTTGTGCTTCCACCCAAACCAATGCTGATCGTGGAATAGCACCATATCTCCATCTTTGAACTGTGCTAGGCCACTTCGCCATACCTGATCAGCAGCCTGATTTTTGATTTCCTTGGCTAAGCTGAATGAGTACGCTTCAGTTTGTAACTTAATCAGCGTATTTGTAAGGGTGATTAAATATCATTACGGTTCCATTCTGCTGGTGTCCTCTACACAGTCATATAGCAGCGCAGGCAGAGCAGGTTGTCGTCCATAAAGCAATTTGAAAGGGCTTTTTCTCGTGGCAGAATGGTAGCTTATATTTAAGTGAACACTGTGGTAGAAAGAAGGGCACTCCAATCAGAGAGTCTATTTGTAACCAACTTCCATAGTATATCCATCAGAGTCCCGTTAACCTGTTCAACCATTCCGTTGGACTCAGGGTGATATGGGGTTGTTAGGACCCCACTGATGGCCATCAATTCATTGAGCTTAGGTAATATGTGAGAGGTGAAGTTGGTTCCATTATTGGTAAGGATAAACTGTAGGCAGCCGTGATGCTGTATGATGCATTTCATTATAAACTTAGCCACAGTAACTTACCCCAGATCCTGAATGGATCGCGCCTCAACCAACCTGGTCAATTGGTTAATTGTCACTGGGATATACTTAGACTGGTTAGCTCCAGTCAGCAGAGGTCCCACAACATCAATAAAGACTGTATGCCAAGCAAAGTGAGGTTTCACTAACTGGTATAAAGTCTTCTGGTGGAATGGCTTCTCCACCTGGCACTGGTGGCAGCAAGGCAGGGTCTCAAGCACATCAAATTGTATGCTTTCCCAATAATACTGTGGCCTTAACAATTCAAGAGTTTTTCGGACTCCACCATTTATAACTGCTCGGTGTGCACTCATAATAATATTTGGGCGGGTGGAAGGTCTTGGGATATGTATGGTAATTTCCTTATATGCTTGTACAACTCCCCATTTTTTAGGAATGTATTGGTACTGAGTCTATCTAGAAACTTGATAACTTGAGGTGACTCGTCATCATACTTTCTGCTGAGCATTTTGTCAAACATTATGTCACTTAAATCTGCCATACTTGCAATTGTTGGTAATCTTGATAAGCAATCAGCGTTTTGGTGTTTTTCTCCTTCTTGGTGAAGAATTTCAAAGTCATAAGCTTGCAGCTTAAGAGCCCATCGGGCCAGTAGCCCCTCAGGCTCTCTTAAATTCTGCAACCAGCGCAACGATGCATGATCTGTCATGACTTTAAACTTTACTCCATGCTAGTAGACTCGAAACTGTTTATATTCATAGATCACTGTTATGCACTCTCACTTGGTTATGGTGTAATTTCATTTATGGCAATTCAAGCTACGACTACAGTATGCCATGGGGTGCTCCTCTCCCTCATCGTCCTTATGAACAGGACTGCCTCAACAGAAGAAAGTGACGCATCCATTTGCACTATAAATTCTTTGTCAAAATTAGGGTAGCGCAACACATGCGCATTAGTTAACGCCATTCAAGGTGTATCAAAAGCGCATTGGTGTCATTCATCCATTTGAACATGGCATCTTTCTTTAGTAGCTCAAACAGTGGACCTCCGATGCAACTGAAATTGGGTATGAATTGTCAGTAATAGCCCACCATCCCCAAAAACACCTGAATGTCCCACTTATTAACTGGCTTAGTCATCTTATGGATAGCCTCTACTTTGGCTGGTTGAGGTCTTAGACCAGTCGCATCCTCTACAAACCCAAGGTACTCAAGCAGATCCTTGAGGAAGTGGCATTTCTGAGGCTTGATTTTAATATTTTCCTCAGCCAGTTGGCGAAATACCTCTTCTAAATGGGTAGGTGCTCAGTGAATATGCGAGAGAAGATGTTAATATCATTGATATACACAAGAACTCATGACAGCTTCAGATCACCCAGTACGGTGTCCATTGCTTTTTGAAACATAGCCATGGCGTTACATAGCCCTTGTGGCATGTGAGTTGTTTGAAGAAGCCCTTTGGATGTGATTACAGCGCACTTTTCTTGTTAGCAGTGAGAAACTAAATTTGCCAATAACTGGATATCAAATCCATTTCCGAGAAGTAGCAATCTCTACCTAACTGATCCAGCACATCATTAGTTTGCAGTAGAGGGTATGAATCTTTTTTGGTGATACTATTAAGCTTTCAGTAGTCAACTACTACGCAGTTAGTGCCATCCTTCTTTTTAACAATTAGGACAGGTGAAGCCCATGGACTTTTAGATGGTTAGAGTATTCCCTTCTCTAGCAGCTTTTTAATCTCCTCAGTGATGACTACTTCAGCTGCCTGTGATTGGCGGATTGGCCGAGACCTGATGGGGGGATGATCCCCAGTGTCCAGTTGATGAACAACCCCCCAAGCGCACCCCAAATCATGATTGTCAACCGTAAAAATCTCTTTATATTTTTAAAATAAAGTTTTTTGCCCACTCCTTCTGGTCTTCTGATAGCCCAATTAAATTCTCCCGTGGTACAACAGCCATTGCACCAAGATTCATTTCAATGGGCAGACCAAATTCATCCAGAGAACTGAACTCATGAACCTGGTTGATCTCCTCAACCAGGTTCAGATGTAAATATGCTATAATCTGATGTTGGCAGATTCGAATGGGTCTGTTCTGAAGATTTGCTATCAATACCTTGATTTCCCCATGGCCTGGAAAATGATGCCTGGAGCCACGTGGGGCTCAAGCTGTGATTGCTGATAAAGCCCAATGATCTCTCTGTAGAGCCCAGCTGGCACTTCCACCTCTAACTCAGTGTCTACTATTACTTGATGTCCAGAGGGAATGGTTCTAGCTCCAGCTGCTCCAAGCGGTAGCCCTTAGCATTTGTATATCTGATGGGGGAGGGCCCAAGTTTTCCCTTTTAGTTGATGATAGCGCACTGGAATCACCCCATCGCTGTAAGCAAGGTTGATCTGTCCCATATGCCCTGAGCCCTTCGGCACTCTGCTAGAGGTGAAATAAATTGGGATTTGCTGTCCCAAAATGGCTAGGGCTCTTCCATCATGTCAACTACAGCCCCATAGTGTTGCATGAAGGCAGTCCCAATCAACAAATCATAGTGACTATTTGGTAATACCACTGCTGGAGCCACAACAACTATGGATCTGAACTGCAAGGGAAGCGCGCTATACACTCCCTCAGAGACTGTGGTTTCAGCTCCAGCGGTCCCATACACCATCCAGTGGTCTATGTCAGGTTTTAAGGACAACTTCACCACCAATTTAGTGGAGGCAATATTAACAGGAGCGCCCATATCAATTATAGCACATATCCAAGTTTTAGCTACCACAATGTCACAGTAAGTGCATTCTGAGTAAGATGAATGCCAGCTATTTAATATGTGTACGTTCAGTGATTCATGATTTCCCAGGAAACGCATAATACCCACATTGATTTTAGGGTATCATGTTACAATAGCGTCCAATGGAAGGGTGACATCTACTCCTCTCAAGGACAAAGCATCTGCAAATGGTTTTAACTGGTCTGACGGACTTTGGTCAAACATTTGACAAGCATAAAGCTTCAGTTGCTCCAGAGAGTCTTTATCCACCATTTCTTTAACTTGTGCTTGGGTCAGCACATTTACTCCCCCAACTGGCTGTTGGTAGAGGAATGTATCGTCATACTGAGAGACTTCTGCTACAATTAACCCAGTAGATTCATCTGGAATGATTTAATTAAATATAGCAGAAGTAGAGAGTCCCTTCTCTACTCCGCTCTGACTTTTCCCTGATAGCCTTGATACCATTGTATGGGAGGGATCCATCAATTGGGGCACCATCATCCCATGTGCCCAGTGTGACCCTAATTAACAACTTACTCCATAGGGTCTATAGCTGTGCTTAATATAAGTTGGTCCACTTGGTAGGTGGTTTTGAAAAGAATCAGCATAACCAGACCCTCATTGGTAGAACAACTGCCGCCAATCAGCATAGTTAGGCCCATCACGGTAGTTGGTCAGATGTTGATTGATAGTTAAGGAATGACTGTTAGGCTGTGGTGAGTAACCTGAGGGAACCCTCACTGACTGGTTGACTCCCCCACATGATTAGGGTGAACAACAGCATCCGTGCAGATTTGTTCAGTATTGGGTGGAGGGAAAGTTACAGCTAAGCAATGTACAAACTGAACAAGTTTAAGAAGAGGTACATTGTCCTCTAACAATGGGGCCATGTCATTGTAAAGTTCAGGGTATGGATTCACCACTGAGGCTATTGCGATACACACATCAACTTTGGATGAAATCCCTGCCCCAATCAGCATGCGTGCTTCCACCATAAATTGCTCAGTGAATGTGGTGAGGGTCTCATTTTACTGAAACCCGATGGTCAAGAACTTGACTTTTCACTGCAACATTTTTACAGTTCTGCTGAACAACAGCAGCACCATCTCCTTAACTTCATAGTATGAAATGGAACTAGCTGAAAGGTAACAAATGACTTGATCAGCACTCCTGACATCCAAGGAGGAAAGAAATAGTTTTACCCTCTGCTGATTTAAAATTCCTTCAGTTTCAAACTCAAATCAGTGAAAGAACCCATGAATATTTTTCTTCACAATCAAATGGTGGCAACTTATCACTGTAACCATCTGAAGAAACTCATCTTGCCTTTTGAGCACAGTATCTAACACAAGTCTCAGCTTTTCATATGCAATGGGACCAGCATTTCATGCAGATACCTTATCAAAACAACATGGATGCAACATAGCTGATGGCTGAGTTTTTATTGTATTGTTATTGGTCAATAGGCCCCTATAGTGAGCACCACTGTTGAATCTAAGTGATTCTGTATGTACCCACTGAAGGGTTTTTTGCACAGGGTTTTGGCCATTGAACAATTAGAACGGACAATATGACAATTGCCTTTTCCTTGATACAATTGTAAACAATTAATATATAATAAAATGGGAGCAATTTCCCCAAACACTTCTTTTATTTTAATACAATAAATTGGCAGATCTTCCTTTAGTCCACTATCTCTTTTCTTTTAACTTTCTTCTTTTCTATTCCCTAAAAACCTCCTCTTCCAGTCCCCTTGTCTCATTGATATCACAGAGACCTCAGTCAGTACTGACCCTTTCGATTAGTTTATTTGTTTTGCCATCTTATCATTGGTTTTGGCTTGTTCTTCAATTTTTTATTGCCCTGATTCAAGGCAATCTAATTTATCTTTTGCCAAATGTTGACATCACCTTATCACCCTATTTTGAAGGCAATCTGATATGACCCATTATAACCCATTATCGCCTCATCCTAAGGTGATCAATTACTTATAGATCTGAAACATCCTTGGCGGATTCTGTCCAATGAACCTTCAGCAGAATTCCTTTAATGATCCGCTTGGTCATAATGGTGGCTTGTCGTCCAGTCATATAGATTCACAACACTTAGTAACTCTAATAAATTTATGATAATTATAAACATATTTTTCTAAAAGGCTTAACTAAATACTAACAAAGATCCTTAAAAGTTAAACTAAATCATCAAATATAATTATATAGACCTTTCTGTTTTTTATTGCTTTACTTGAACAACTATATCTTGAGATATTTATACTCAACATACTTTTATATCAGCTTTTGAATACGGGGTTTTGTAAAAATGCTTTAGTTTTATAAGACTCTAGATTAGCATATAAATCCATTTACTTATCCTTTTAAGTATGATAAGTGGTAGGTGAATTTTTGTTCGCAATATAGTTTTGAGTATGGCAGTTAGGTTAGTTTTATGCAAGATTAAAACTTACAAAGGTCAATATTATAAGTGATATATTTAGTTGTATATCATCGAAAGTTGTTACCATCAAGCATTTTGTGGGTAGATACTAGTTTATCTAAAAACAAGATAAACTAGATCTGAAATGTTTAAATTACACCTATTTTGGTTAACCTGCTCTGTATAAATTACCCATGAACAAAAGTCGTAGTAATGCTATCGGAGATTTATGCACCGTCTAGTGGTAACATAACTTCTGAAAGCAAATTCGAGTTAACTAAACGAAAATATGAAAGTTATTTGCAAAATGAAAAATACAAGATTGATTGAATTGCGGCTTGCCTCGAATAAATAAAAAGATTGATTGAATTGATTAACATAACTACACTATAACTAACTTTTGATGGTGAATGTAATAACGATTTCAGTGAAGTAAGCATTTTAAAAAAGGATAAAAGAGGATATTTAATATGTAACTATGCATATGAATAAGCTAGTGTGGATGTCGACGAGGCCTTATATAGAACACGGGTATGGTACCAGTTTAAAGTTTGAATTGTAATGACGCTGAAGACACCACACGACAATGAGCTTATAAATAATGGAAAGAAGGCAGGATAGGTTGGAGATATGCGAGAGCTTAGGAAAGACAGAACGCACACGCCACATTGAAGCAAGAACCCCAACACCTGACTCGATCCTAAAACCACCATGGTTCGTTTCGATCTCAACCAAATGGGCAAGCTCCCAAAAGGCGTAGGGTGGTCGCTAATCCAGACAAACTGATCGTACGCCCATTGCTTTAAAGATTTATTCCCAGACCCAAGGCCAACTACGATCATCACTAGAGGAGTAGAGATGTTTAACCCCAGCAAACAAGCTATGCACAAGTTGGTTATCTTGTCCATCCATGATGCCACTTGATCCTGTTCGTACGCATACACTATTTTGAATTTGATGAGCAGCCCCACAGCCAAATTCAAACCAAGTAATGCGATAATCAACCGTATCAAAATGCCCCGAGCACTTATTCCATCAATCATTATGTCCAAATTCTATTACTTTATCGCCTTATATACTGTAGCCAACCTTCACTTACCATCGATAAGTGCCAAACTCTGGTGGATACCATTCATTAACCCTATTAAAGCCATGTTAAATTATCATAAAATTTGCGGTTAAGTCTTGAACCTCTCTAACCTCATGTCGTTTGGATTGTTATATTCACGAATCAGTAACGAAAATATATATTATTGATCTTCTTTATCCACCCATACATTGTCTAAGATATTGAGATGCATCACAAATCACTTGCGTCGGCAGCTTTGTTCAAATAGGTCAATTGTTCTATATATCAAAAACTTACTTATGCCCCATCATACTCCCTGCCAAAATTCTCCTTTTATTTCTAATTACAGTATAATATGAAATTATAAATTACATCGCTCTAAAATGGTATTATATTAGACACATTCATATATATTGATACAATATGAGGTTTTATTTTAAATACTGCAAATTATCAGCAGACTTTCTATATGAAGCCAGTCAAAACTTGAACGAAATGTAATGATAGACTAAATATGATTATCAAAAAGTTATCTAATTAAGTATCTGTCACACAATTTATTGATCCGTTTAAATAAATTTAGACCATGTGTGCATAAATTAAATCTGCGCTTAGTTAACTTTGCGGTGAACGCAAATAGATTTTATTGTAACGAATCATATCTATCTCTATAATTATATATTTTCTATCTTGTTAGGTATTGCCTACTATATGTAACAATTGGTAATCTAATTTAGATAAACGGTATCAGGTTTTGCACGGCTGGTCAAACTGCACAAGCTAAAAATGAGAGGCAATGACTTAGGAAACAAGGTCATCAGCAGCAGGCTCAGATGAGGAAGGGGAAGTGGATGCCCTTGAAAAAGTGACTATGAAAAGTGAAGGCACTATGATCAGAGGGGAATATGCCTACCAGGGTACCTGATTTGGCAAGGTGGTGATTCTGAAGCCTTGGGCCTCATCAGGTTGGCACCAGAATTTAAAGATGGAGGGGTATCAATCCAATAGAAAAATGGACTAGAAGATGGGAACTGGGTGACAGAACTAGGAAGATATCCTTTCTCAGCAAGATCAACATTACAGGAGAGGTCTCCTGACTGGTGAAAAAGTCATCAAATTCTAGCTGTCAAGGAACAGCTCATCATAAACACATAAACTAGATGTCATAAAATAAGGAAAAGGATGACCGTGTAAAAGTTTTTATTCTAACAAGTAATATTATAGATAATCTAATTGATCTCCTCAAATAGAAATGTAATCCTATTTATTTACCCTGGATGCAACCTTAGCGGATTGGTGATTGATACTTAATTATATAATAGAACAAAATATCGTTAAGAATAGTAAAATTCCTAGAAATTAGGACAATT
Source organism: Massospora cicadina (assembly GCA_022478985.1). NCBI lineage: Eukaryota > Fungi > Entomophthoromycota > Entomophthoromycetes > Entomophthorales > Entomophthoraceae > Massospora > Massospora cicadina. Next base: position 130,249 of record JAKSZP010005415.1, on the reverse strand, counting down.
GTTCATATAAACCTCCTTGGTCATATTAAATATGACTGTAATTCCAGAAAGTAGCAATACAGCAGATTACTATGGTTTTTGAGGGCCTAAACATTTTCAAACACAAAAAAAGTTATCTCCACCATCTCAGTGCCATCTCTAAACCTCACTAACAGATCAACATCTCATAATTTTCTATTTCAGTAAAATCACTGTTTTTTGTGTAGCTTATAAAAAAATTATATTGCTGATAATGCAAATAGAGACAATTTAGAAAATTGCCATCTTTGATGCATTATGCTCTGTACAGATATATAGTGACTATAAATTTCTCATATCCTAAAGGCTCTAAAGTTTTTTAATTTAAATCTCTAAACTCATATAAATTTGTCACTAATCAAAACTTTATATTTCAAACATACAATATTCTCAAACTTACTTTAAAATTTTCCATATATAAAATTGGGAAATATTGGCCAATGGCTTAAGTAAATTTTATTTAGGTACCCAAATATAGAAATTGTATATTGTTGAAAACAAATTCAATAAAGGCTTTTAATTTATTAAGTATCACTTTTTGGATATCAAGTCAACTTTGACACTTAGCTCCACTATAATTTCCAATAAACAAATATAGTGATAATGGTGGGAAACCCCACACAGGAACACAATGAATTTCTCAAGTAAGCCAGTAATCTCAATATCCCCAACACCTAAAATCCTACATCTATGTCAACTAGGATAACCCACTCTCAAGTGCCATCCACAAAAGCAGAAATCACCCCTCAAACTTGGACCCCTTACAACAAGCGTTAGACACCAGATAATACTTCTGCATCCTGCATGCCCGGCAACTCAGCGCGCACTGCAGCCCACCAATCACCAGGGCTCCTTCCTACTAAGGATATTATTGCACAATCAGTTTGCTTAAAAGTTCTTAAGGATGAAGCCAGTACTTCTAGGTATATAACTCTCAATTAAATCAACCTTATATGACAACTGTCAGACAATTACAGGTCCAATTTCTTAGTAAAAATGATTTGGGTTTTGATAATAATAGCATCAATTAAAAAACCCTGGTCAATTCTCAGTGGAATCCCACTAATTAAGGTAATACTGCCGCCACAATTTCTAGGTTGAAATGCCCTATAGCTAGTAGTAGGGTTATGCCAAACATGCGGCCAAATTGAGAGAGTTGTTTGAGGATCCTCCCTAGCCAACTTTAAGCTAGCCCAAACACCAACTCCTTGACCTTTTCCTTTTATAGCCTTGGAGGGGGTTTCACAAAAGCAATTATTTTCACACCCAATGATGGGTGAAATATAATAAGTCCTTGACTAACGGATTTATACTGCCTGTTATCAACCTATAGCGATCATTCTGTCAATTTAAGGCAGGTCTTGAGAGCCTGATAGACTAAATCCCAGTATTCCCTAATTCAGACATTACTAAGCTAATCCAAACTTTGTTCCCCAACTCACTTTGATATCCAATAAGTTAAATGCTAAGCATCATTATATAAAGAGGATTTGCTTCTTGATCCCATTATTGCAACTTATAAAAACCTATTAAAATAATCTTTTATTTTAGTTGAAGTTTTATTATTTTCAACTATAAAGTGGTCAATCATCCCTATTATTTATCCCACAGTAGAAAACCCACTTCTCCTACAAGATATTATTGTAATTCAGGTGTGAAAACTCACCAGCGAGGACCCTTCATCCCCTTCACACACCCATCATGGTCTCAGTTCCATTGGGCCAGCCAATAAGAATCAGCTAATCTAAAACATTTTCAGATTGAGTTCCAGCTCAATACTTGGTTTACCAGCTTTGGTCAAAGGTTTGTGGGCCTTCAACTCCTGGCCCCAACCAAGCAGCTTCTGTTTACAGACAAAGTATTTCTCTCTTGAACTCTTTTGAATCTCTTGAATGGGTGATTGATGATGAGGTGGTATATTCTAAGTGTCCCGATTTTGATTGGCTAATATTCTTTGTTGACCCACTTAATTCACCTCCTAGTTGCCAATTTCGCCCCTTTAAAGGCTTCCCTACTTATACAACCTTCAATAAAATGACAATTGAGGCAGCCGCTGCCCCTGCCAATGTTCCTTACTGCCAAGCGGTCCATACGGCTATGAAGCCACTTGTAAATGGAATTCCTTGCCCAAACTTTCTGCCTAATTTCCCTGATGATGTCCAGGTGCCAATTGAAGAGATTGCATTTGTGGCAGGAAGTGCATGAATGGATGCAGAAAAACTGTTGCTGTTTAACCTGAATTACCCTCAAACCCATCAACAAATTAAAAGATTTTCATGTGTGCCAGAGATAACTAAACATTCCAGATTCCAACTTGCCCAGTATCCAGAAGCTATACATACTGCTGGCCTCATTAATGAGGTTAACTCTCATCTTAACAACCTTAAATTCATGTCGCTGACACCACAATTCTAATTCTGTCTGCCATGTCATGTGTCCTTCAATATACACTGGATCGAAATCCCCTCATCCCCTTCTAATATGACACCTTAGGCTATTAGCCAAAGAAGACATGTTAGGATTTTTTTTAATTATGGATAATCCCTTTGTTTGGCCTTTGAAAATAAAGATGCGTGGAGAGCCCCTTTTTTGGGTTGGGCGCCACTAGTGCTAAAAAAAGCACCAGCGAGCTAATCAAACCCTGAATTCCAACAACCCCTACTATTGAAGAGGCTGAGCCTTAAACTTCCCCTGTATGGTCAACATCCATCTACCAGGCCCAGACCCTCAGCCGCAATGTTGGATTAACCATCCAAAAGAGTTACTAAGCATCAAATATGATTAATCAATCTTACTTTATGGGGTTCTAACGGTTTAGGTTTTGTGACATTAAACCAATCAAATTCTTATCTAGTCATTTTAATATAGAAATTAGAACTACCCAAGTCATCACTTCCTCATAAAAGTTGAGATTAATTGAGACGCCAAAGACTTGCAAGTTTTGCTCATGAAATATAAAACAATACTCAATATAAGTTTGCGCCCAAAAATTGGACTGATGACAAACACTAGCCCTCACCCAATTAGCTTAATCTACTTCATTCTGAATGCGCTTCCACAATCTTACATAGTCCAACTATTGGCCCTATACGTCAGCAAGCACCAGCAACCACAGTATGTTACAACATATGGGAACCTTACAAACTCATCCAAGATGTTAGATAATGTGACTCCCACAGTTGCAGCTCAATGAAAGCATAGACATGCTAGATGTGCTACTGGCGCTTAGAAGACTTTAGCGCCTAATTTAAAAAATTAGACTCACGCAAAGCAGATTATAAAGCTAATGTTAATAAAGTTATCCAAAATAGAGTTTAAAAGGCTCTTTCGCTGTACCCTCACCCATGCGATCTGCATCAACTATGGTGTACAATTTATTGGGTTTAGTTACTATTGGCCAATAACCCTATAAACTTTTTACTAAAACAGGTTCAGTTCTTGTGCAATTCGTCTGCGTTGTATAGTATTTAATATAATCAGTTGATAATAGTATGACGACTATTATCCATAGTTGAATGGAATTTTTAGATCTCAGTCCAATGCTTGGCTAGCATTCCCGCTTATAATACTTGAGATGTCTCCAATTAGGGGTTCGTTCCCTTGTAATGTACAACCCAATCTTTTCTGAGATTCACTGGTGACAGTTTCTCTGGTTCAACACACAGTTGGCATCAATCCCCTAATTTTTCTTCTTCTCTGAATCCCCAATCATATCCTTATCTTTTCCTTAAAGAGTCTCTCAATTATTTCACGCAGCAATAATATACCTGAGAAAGAATAGAACAATTGAAAGCTGATAAAGTTTACTACTTAAACTATATCCCATATGAAAACTATAGAATTGTAGAACTATATGACTGTTTTTTATTATAAGTAAATTCTAGGGAATTTATAGTGGGTTTTGGTAGTCTAACCCTTGGTTGAAACCTCTTCAATGAAACGGCAGCCATTGCTATTGAATCACTCATCCTCATCTCAGCAGCGATGGTCTTCCCCATCCTGGCTAGGATTCCATTGTTGGACATCCTCAAGACCTAAAACAGAAAAAGTCAGAAAATGTGTCGCTAATGTTTTCCTCTATATCCAAGCAAACCAACCATATTTGGCTAGTGACCTGATTAGGTGATGGGACTTGTTACCACTAAGGCAGGTCGCAAACTAACTGTTTGATTTGCTATTTGCAGTCAGCATCACTCGCCTCACAACTTACTACTTAGAACCAATCAGTTGGTGATGAAACCTGACCAATCTAAATGGTAAACCTGATAGTTAATCACTATCAGATGCCCCTATTTCATCAGAAACTCTGCCCGACGAGATCTTAAGCATTAGCCAGATTGATCACTGATGGATCCAACCAGGAGAATATCCTAAAATCCCCCAAACATAGTTGCTCCAAAATCAGGGTCAACCAATTTCCAATTTACCTCACATTAGGGAATTATATCCTAGCAATACCTGGTAATCTAGAAGGCTGGGAATATAGGCAAAAATCCCAACATATGGGCATACCCAGTGAAATATTATAAATAGGATTAAGTCTCCTACTTTAAGGAAAAATGAAGCTACATTTATAAAAGTCAAAATTACTATCCATTAGATGGTGGAAGACCACTATATTGATGGGGCTTCACTGAGCCAGCTTTACAAAAATCATGCTACCACCCACCAGGCTGTAATCCTGTGTGGAACTCTATAAGTATTCCACATATGACCTCACTGGAGAAATCATGGGCAACATTTTCCAATCTGCCAAAAACTGTATCCTGAGACATTTAAACTGTTGCTCCATTGAAGTTTAATGGAATTTGGATTTGTACTCTCAGTGAACTTCAGCGTCCCAACAATTTATTCCCCAACACATAGGGCACACATTACTTGGGCACCTTTTTCCCCTCCCCTATGTGTTCTGCGATATTGAGGTCTTCCTTAGCATATAAGTTATTGGGAAAGTTACTGATATTTTCTTTGTTGACCCTGATTTGATGCGTGCCCATTTCTTATAGTGTAATACTCTTGGTCACCTTTATAGTGGCTGTACATCCTGCAAGCAGCTACTCTCAGCCACCACCCAGTGGCCAAAGCCAGGCCAGAAACGCTCCCATTTTACTGCAGCACCATTTACACAGCCCAAGTAGTGTGTTCCTGTTCATGATCTGTACCCTGAGGCCTTACACTGTCAGGAGCGTGTCTGTAATGCACCAGTTCCAGTAAAGGAGAGAGAGGGCCCTCACCGCTGCTATGGAACCGCCCGCTGAATAATGGGTAAACAAAGCACCAATCAGAAGGATGGTGCACAAAAGAGTTCAAGCAAGTAAAAGCACGCATTTGGTTAATTTGGACCTCTTGGAGGTCAGCAAACAGGACTAAATAAATGCACATAGATAAAATAAAAAGTGTGGGGTTTTACTAAACCAGATGACCAACGAGGAAATAAGTCTTACAGAAACGTAAATAAACACTGTGGGGAGAGTTGTCAATTGTCAGAAGAGGGGCAAAGCATAAGCAAACCAATAGGCGCATGCTATCATTAGCCAGGGTCCTGTAACTTGATATTGTTTGAACTAGGAAGATTGATTTTAAATTGACTCGTCCTGAATTAACAATTTTATATACAAAACGGATTTCAAATTACTGTTCACAAAGTAACCTTAACAAAACATCCAAGTTGAGAATGTGGCTGTTGCGTTTTAACGCTTGGGCTATAACGCTGGGCTGAGCATCATGCACATCCCCAGGACCAATTGGGCATAACTCACCTTTACCCAGCGTTGTTCCAGGGTCTGTTTCCAATTAGGAAGGCCTTGAAGATTGACATTTTTGGCCTCCTGAAATCCAGCATTGTCCTTACGGTCTGTCCCCTCAATTATGTCATATAGTCATATGTTGAAAATTCAGTTGGCCACATTATCTAACCCATTGACTGATTAATCAATTCAACAATTGGTGGTTACAGAAGGATATCTCAGTGATGGTTTTCAATAAAGTGTTAATTATTTTCGTTGGGAATCATCCCTGATGGTATTGAGCAAGAATATGACGAGGGAACCACACCTGACAGTCAAATTATGATGGGGATTTGTTCAGAGAGAAAAGATGGGAAGTCATCAGAAACTACATAGGCGTTCTAACGCTTGTTTCAAATGGTAAATTGTCATTGGACAACACAGCCTGAATAAATTGGTATCAAGTTCCTGACACCAATAAATTGGTCACCAAACACTAATGATACGTTAAGTAAGAAAAATAAGGAAAAGAAACGCCAAGGTTCAGTGCCTAAAAAACAAAGGTCAATCTGAATTATGGAAACAATTAATTGATCCCAGTATAAAGCTGAAAAGATGTGCGCCAATTATATTATAAATACCCCATTAATTTCCTAATAAAAGATAGATAAAACCTGATAATAACTTAGTTGTTTATACATTGTTTATATAGCTTATTCTTGGGATAAAAGTTCAATGATCGGATATCCTTATGTTGTTGTTACCAAACATCCGCTTGGATCTGCGTGAAGAGAATAGGGGCTTTGTTTTGTAACAGTTCAAACATATCTTCAAGAGAAAGAAGCATCTGGTTAGCATTAGACCCTTTACTTAACGTGGATTTTGGGCAATCAACTTTAATAATAGTACTTATATTATTATTGCCCCAGTTTATCAATCTTTAGTCAATTGAAGCAAGTGGTCAAGAATCTGTGCAGTTAATATCAGAGAGCAGAAGCGAGCTATCATCTAAGCGGGACTGATTAACAGTAGGTGCCCACTTACAGTGGGTGAGTTGTCAAGAGCAAATTTTAAATCATAAAGCCTTAAAAGTGAGCTTTGAAAGCTCTGGACGGAGTTAAGGACCGTCAATCAGAATGTGCTTAGCTTGGCATCTCAATCCAATGTCAATACCTTGGAGGAGCATGTAGTCAAAGCAAAAGAAATGCTCAAACAAGTTGGAAATAAGAATAACGACCTGTGTGGAAAATTGCCTCTTTTTAGCAATAGTAGTGCCAAACCCAAAAGGGGAAGCCACCTCGCATCTTTATTTTCAAATGGGCCAAACAAAGGGATTATTATAAATAAAAAAATCCCAATATGGCACTTCAGCTAACTGCCTAGGAAACCATATCAGAAGGGGAGGAAGCTTTGAGGAAACTTTTGTCTGGCGCCCACTTTAGCTGGCAGACCATGGCGGACAGCAATGGGGTGGGAGCATCAGCGACATGGGGCATAAGGAGGTATAGTTGTGGGTTTTCTTCGCTTATAAGTCCAGCGGTGTCCATTGCCTCAACGTATTGAGCAAGTTGATGCTCAGCAAAAGTGATGAGAGCTGGCACACAAGTGAGACTTGATGCGCTGACAGGTTTCATGAAAAGTTTCCTCTTTGAAGTGGAAAGAGGATGAACTTATTAGGAAATTTTATTCCAAAAAACCAAACATGAAGCAGATCAATAACGAATCCAATGTATTCACAAGGATATGATAAAAAGATGAAACGTATTGAGGAGTTAGTAAATCACAAATGTGATTGTGCGCAATTTAAGGCAAATGAAGCTGACAAAAATATACATGAGACCCCAACTGGGAAGACACCTCTACCCTGAAATATGCCTAAGCTTACTGGTGCGTCAAAAACCACTCCTGAAACCACTCCTATGCAATTAAAGTTGTTGGGCAAGATTCTCCTGTGAGTGGAGTGACTGAGGAGTTTCAAAATACACTAAAATTGCCCATCTTTCACCAGTCTAATGCTCTGGCATTTTTTGTCACTTTGAGATGACCATGTTTGGTTATGTGGGCCATCAGAAAGCAGTAACCGTAATAAACTGTCTTAGCACTGATTTCTAGAATCTGGTGCTACCTCATCTCAATGGGGATATCTGGTCACACGCTGAAGCAAAAGCAGCGATCATGTTAGAGTTTGGAATTCATACTTAGATGGCAAATTGCAAACAGGAATTTATGAGTAGAAAATTCCGCAAGGGCGAGACCCTGGCTAGTTTTGACAATCAGTTCACTGAGAATACCAGACTTGGCAGGGGCATAAGTGCTTACTGACTTTGATATATAAATAGCCATGCAGGTAGCACTTTGCCCTACCGCAAACTGCATCAGATTATGGCAGCAGCACTAGTAACCCAGACAATGACCTCGCAGATAATGGACCATCTGAAGATGCTTGGAGCCACATTAAAAGCTACAAATTGTACTATTGAAGTGATCCAATCAAAGGCTCAAAATTTGGCAAGTTCACCGAACCTTCTAAAGAGCCTAAGAATTGAATTATGACAGGAATAAACTATAAGCTCAAAAATGGGTGGACAAATAGTCAATTCGCTATTTCCCATTTGGGAAACATGTCCATGTAATTGCCCAGTGTCAGGACTAAATGCTAAAGAATCAAATCAATCTTGTTCAGATTAAGGAAACTGGTTCAGAATTGTGAAAAGAACCAGCAATCTAGATCAGGGACGTTCTAGTTCAGCTGATAAACCTGTCCCGCCTATATATTGAACAATGATATTGATATCTCTTTTCTATTCATGGATGATGACACACCTGACCCACTCCATCAGGTAGTCAACATAGATGTTAACGCATTAACTTGAGCCAAAGCTAAGGGGATTAACCCCAAATTTGTTAAGGTGGTTTCTCAACCCTATGCATGACACTTAGTGGAGAACATCAGATCTGCCAAGTGCTCTGAAGACTTATTCAAAAATGAAGTTGGACGAGGCAAACGTTTCTCTACCTATAAGTGCAATCAAGGAGTCATTACCTGATTTATCCGCTCAATAATTCACACCCTTGATTTGAAAAATAATGCCGCTATCCATTCCATAAATAATCTATTGTAGTACGAAGAGTGTACATATGCTGATATTCTAGCTAATAGGATAAGAGTACTAGCAATAATTGGTAGTGGAGCGCCAATCATCATTGTTTCCACCAAATTAGTGAAACGCATGAAGATCTTTCTGGATTTGGAGCATCAAAAAGAGTATGGAATGTCTGGAACAGACATCTTCATCTCATGTGGAACATATAGTGCGCAACCACTTTGGTTTGGATTGCTTGTGATGTCAGCTCCCGCTATAGTGCTGTCCACTCCAAATTATTATATACTTATTGGGATGAAGTTCCTGAGGAAGTATGGGGTAAAATGCGACTTTGAGGAAAAGACCCTGGCAATATTGGGGCAGACGTTGCCTTTGGTTATCAGTAGAAGGAATAGACCCCGCAGACTAAAAGAAATACTTTTGTCAACATAAACTTTAATAATGGTATTATACCCATTCACTATAAATTAGTTGGACAAAAATGAAAGTAATGCCAATAAAAATTATGGAGAATTGCAGAATACCTTTGATGGCAAACGTGATGAACACTATTCCCCTGGGAGCTCAAATCATAGTTAACAACAGGTTAAAAATTGAACTCCCAAAATAGCTTTATGGAGAAATTGTCAATCCATGAAGGAAATTGAGGATTGAACCGTGGGTGGCACCTGGAATCTTTATGCTGTGTCACAGAGAAATACGAGTATTCTTAGCCAATCAGGGAGAGATGCTGATGAACAATGAAAAGAATCTTATTGTTGCGTTTCTACACCTGCTCCCAATGATGGAACTTAGTGCCTTTCATGAGTTTGGATCATTTTCAAAATGGATTGCCAGCAGAAGATGCCAAAAGCGTCAACGTATTAGTGAATTGTGAGCTGCTAGACAATTTAACAGAGAATCAGCAAGAGGATGTGCTCTGATTTGAAAAATATTGGAAGATGATAGATCAGAATGATTGTGATTTAAGATGTGCAAAAACATACTCCACAAAGTTGATACTGTGAATACCCATCAATAAGTTGAGACCTGTCATAATGTCAAGAGTTGTTGAAGCTTATACCAGCGATAAAATCAGAAAATTATTGGAACATGGGTTACTCATTCTATCATTAAGCCCATGGGGGAGTCTGATCCTCCTGGTGAAAAGAAGGATGGATCAAATCAAGTAGTGATCAATTATTGCCAATAAAACAAGATCACTAGCAGAGAATCCTATCCACTGCCCTGAATTGATGATGCGCTTGATCGCCTGGGGGAGACAAAATACTTTTTATATATTGACCAGATTTTGGGCTATTGGCAAATCAAATTACCAAAAGAAGATCCAAAAAAATGTGCAATGATTACCGTGTAAGGATTAATCAGCTGACCAAAATGCCCCAAGGTTTATGCAATGTGCCAGCGACTTTCCAGTGGGCTATGTATTTAATAGTCAGAGACTTGAAAAAATCCTGCATTCCAGTATACATAGATGATATCAACAACTTTAGCAGGACCTTTACAGATCACTTGGAGCATTTGGAGGAAGGTTTTAAGAAGTTGGCAATGGTGAAACTAAAAATAAGCTTAAAAATGATTTTTTTTTCAAAAAAAAACAAATACTTAGGTTTGTCATAAACTTTAATGGATTACAACCGCAACCCATGAAGAATGAAGCTATTGAATGGATATAGATTAAAAAAATTTGTTCAGGATTTTAAGTCTTTCTGAGGATGATTAGATACTATTGCCAATTCATCAAAGATTTTGTTCAATTGTCAAGCCTTTATTCAACCTACTTATGGATCCAAAAAAGGATTTATTTGGAATAATGTGGCACAGAATTTATCTTGATAATCTCCAAAACTATCTCATGAGCATCATAGTTTTGAAATACCAAAATTTTAATTAGGTTTTATAATTCAAGCAGATGCCTCATTAACGGCAATCAGAGATGTTCTAAGTCAAGTGGATGACATTAGGGAAGAAAATCCAGTAATATATGTGAGCAGAACCTTGTCACCAGCTATAAGAAACTATACTCTAACAGAGCAAGAGTGCCTGGTGGTAATCCATGCCTGTAAACAACTTTGAGTCTACATACATGGGATGCATTTAAAGTTGTAACTGACAACTCATCACTATTCTGGCTTCATAATTTGAAGGAACCAGAGGGCCAACTGGCATACTGAGCTTTGAAGCTGCAAGCATATAACTTCAAAATTATTCACATGGAAGTAGTGGCGCATCAGAATGCTGATGGACTGTCTTGATTACCAGTTGTTCATGTGACCTACCATCAAGCTGGTGCGCTATTTGAGAGGATGATCAAAGAGATATTAGGGAGAAACCCCAATAAAATTTAAAAACGTGCTACAAAAGGCAATGGAGAATACTGATTTTAAGAACAATCACTTATACAAAATGATAAAAGGAAAATTTGTTTTATTTCCTAAACCATTGGAATGAGTGTAAATCATCTGAGCCGCTCATAAGGTCATCAGCCATGGTGGCCTAAAGAAAACAGTGGATCATATCCGCCAGTATTATTACTGGGAATTGATCAATTACGACGTTGAGGATATCAATCCTGTTTTGTAGAGTGTCAACTTCACAAACCGCACAATAACATCTCTGGGTACCAGCTAGTACGCCCTGGTTTTGTATGGCACATGGTGTCCATAGACATTATGGGACTGTTGAGTGTCAACACTGGAGGTGTGAACTACATAATTATCGCAATAAATTATCTAACTGCATGGGTCAAAATGAAAGCCTTGATCAAGATGGATGCTGTGCATGTGGTGAAGTTTATACTGGACCAAGCAATCTATTGGCATGGGTGACCTCAAGTTATCCTCAGTGACAACAAGACCAATTTTATGTCTTATGTGATTCCCAGGCTAAAAAAATAATGGAAATACAGGGTGTTTTATCTGTTACCTATCATCCCAAAATTAACATGATGGTGGAAAGATTGAATAGAACTCTAGCCTCAACGTTACAAAAGTTGGTTGTGGGGAAAACTTACGCTTGGAAAGCATATCTGAGTTCAGTCACATTTGATTATAATATTACCTACCATTTTGACAACAAGAAAAACGCCGGTTGAACTTTTCATATGGGCATAAAGACGCATTGCTGCCAATAATGTATTCTGCTGTGCAGCCATCTTTGGGGATGAGCTCCAAACAACATCTATCCCAGCTGGCTAATATCCTGATTGAATACAATCTTGGGCATTCAAAATGACGGTGAAGAGGAGAATAAACGCAAAGAAAACAGTTGATTAGGATCGGCCTGCGTTAAAAAATCCTATTTGGGAAATAGGGTAGCCTATTGTGATACCCATAGGTTAGGGAGGAAAAACAAGTTGGATGCCCTATGGATAGGACCATTTGAAATTATCGCCAAGTTGGCAAATGATGCCTATATAATCAAGTATGTTGAAGACAGTCATATAATCATTTGAATCCACGCAAAGTACTTAAGGTATTTGACTTAGAAAAATAATAAATAATAATATAAAAAATAATAATAAATGCATAAAAATATAAAAAAATTAAAAAATATATTATATAATTGATTTTTATTCTTTGCATGATTATGGATCTAGCGATATTACCGCTCAAAGTCACTTTTGAGCGATTTTAAATTTAAAGTTTTATTTTCCACAGCCGTCTGCCCAAACCTATTCTTTGATGTCCTTGGCTCTGCCGCCTGCCAGCCCAGTGTGGGGCAGCAGTGCACCCCCACCTAGCGTTTTCTGCCCCGCGGGCAAGTGCATTCAGACGGGCTCAAACAGCCCGCCCACTGCTTCCAACCGTTTTGTCCCCCCACGGGACTTAGCGCTCCACCTGGCGCGCGTCCACCCTTCTCGCCCCATCCTCTCGCCCTCCCTCGCTCTGCCATTCACTATTGCCTCAGAGTGGACTATGGGCGTTTGTTCCCATATGCTGATAAGGCAATTATTAAGCTAGCCACTGCAGCCTTTGCGCCAGCTGGCTTAATAGACTTCCGCCCTTTTAAGGGCTACTTTGACGTTGTGTTCCAATCTGAGGAGGATGCTGAAGCAGCAGCACAAACTCCTCTAATTTATAAAAAAACCCCATTCCCACAACCCGTACTCGCCTCCCTTCAGACACCATGCTGGTGGTATCCTTTGCAAATCTCCCATCCCACCTTCCACCTCAGGTTTTGTTTGACCAGTTGGTCACAGGGCTCATGGCTTATGGCACTCAGCCCAACCTCATCTTTGCCATTCCATCTAGTGCAGAGCGCCTTGCTGCTCCTCGGGCAACAGCCACCATCATACCACACCACCCTACCATAGCCCAACAATTCCCACGTCGCGCTAGTGTGGCTGCAGCACCTGATCATTTCTTTTGGGCTCAGGTCAATAATGGTAGGCAGATTTGTTCCCTCTGCTTTGGCCTCAACCATGCAAAAAGAGCGTGCCCTCAGGCCAGTTTCGCTGCTGCAGCTTCTGAGCCTCCTTCTGGAGGTTCAGTATGGGGCGCTTTGCTGCCCCCTCCCACCCTCCAATCTCGTTCAGTGGGCCCACATTGAAAATCAGACCCCCCCAGAACCTCCAGCCTCACTCTCCCACCTAAATCTACCCCAGCCAATCAGAGCAATGCTTGGACCACCATTGGCACCCAAGCAGCTGCCCATTCGCCCAATCCCACCCACCCAAATTCGAACGCCACTATTTCAGTGAACTAAAATCCATGGGATCTATTGGCTGAAACTGACGAATCAGGTAATATACTCATTAGTAAGCATACAGGTCAACCTCTCTGCCAAGGCGATTATGATCAGGCAGAATTTTTCCTTCCTGACTTTGTTGAAACCCCTACCCCTCGCCATTTCGCTCCTCTGCCCAATACAGCCTCCTTCCAAAGTGATCACCAGCTCGCCTTAGCTGCAGTGGCCTCTCCTCATTGCCCAAAAATACTCACCGCGGTGGCCCAGTCAGTGGCTCAGCTCCAGCTTGGCCTGCCCACCCTCTTCTCCCCCCCAACTTCCCTGAATCTCCCTGCAGTGACATCTCAAAACTATTTGATGATGCTGTAGTTGCTGTTATGAATGTTACAACGATTGCCTCATTCAACCCCTCAGCCAAAATTACCCGCCACAGTATCTCCCTTTTCACCCAACTTCCTGAAGCCCGCAAAGAAGCTGAAGTTCTCCTCGCAGCTTTTGTTGAAACACTTTCCTGTCATTATCTTGATGCGGAAGAGGAAAACTCCTACTACGCTGACCTCAACCCCCATTATGCAGATGCCCCAACGCCCTGGCTCTCTGCTCTGATCCGGTACTGTAACCAACATCCCTTGATCGAGGTGGGTCTTTCTGAAAACCAACCCCCCAACCCCTCCTCACCCTCTGCCATGGTGGGTTAGCAGTTTCTGCTTCCCACCTGGTTAGTGGTTTTGTTTTGCCGTTTGAGTGTTGTGTTTGGTACTGTCCATCCCCTGGTTGGCGTACCTCAAATAAATTAAAATAAATCTGGCGATATTTTCACTTACCAAGTGTGGAGGAAGGAGAAGACCATGATGGGCACAAGTCCTGATTGTTGGCAGGATCAGGATGGACTGAAAATAGATCCGCCATAATAGTCCCTATTAATAAATTGATAGGAGGACAGCTCAGGCTGAAACTGGGTCCGCCATGAGTAGTCCTGAGGCAGCAGTGCAAGATTCAGCAAGGCCAGCTGAGAAGATCCTGAGAACAACAAAGATTCGTTGAAACTATCATGGGGTTAGTACAGGTTGACTTAGAAGTCACTGAAACCCGTTCTGGGGTTGGTAAAGGTTGAATGGCAAGACGCCATTATAAACTCGTCCTGGGGTTTGTACAGGTGGACCAGTTAATCTCTTGGCAAGGATGCCCAATATGGGACTGGAGCGGCATAATGTCATGGGAACCATGCTTAAGAAGAGCCAGCAGCGGGTAGTAATCAAGTACAAGAAGTCACAAAGATGAGTAGAGCATATGGGCGTTGAGTGCAGACAGAGCCAAACTTCGCTGAGGTCATAGTGATATGACAGCCAAACATGATCATGGCTGAGGAGGCTTCCATTCCAAGGGTTCTATCTTCCACTGAATAATTTTGCAAAGCTGGGAATATGTTGGAATTTAAGTTCACCACATTATCCAATCCACTGATCATCAACAATTTGACAATTGTTTGTTACAATTGGATATCTCAGCGATGGTTATGACTAAAGTGTTGGTTTTTTTCAGAGATCATCCCAACGGTATTGAGAAAAAATTTATGAAGGAACCACACCCAACAGCTAAGTTTTTATGGGGAATAGTTCAGAGAGAACAGATGGGAGCTAACAGAAAGTACCTAGGCGTTCTAACGCTTGTTTAAAATGGTAAATTGTCATTGGACAACACAGCCTGAATAAATTGGTATCAAGTTCCTGACACCAATAAATTGGTCACCAAACACCAATGATACGTTAAGTAAGAAAATTAAGGAAAATAACCGCCAAGGTTCAGTGCCTAAAAAACAAAGGTCAATCTGAATTATGGAAACAATTAATTGATCCCAGTATACAGCTGAAAAGATGTGCGCCAATTATACTATAAATTCCCCATTAATTTCCTAATAAAAGATAGATAAAATCTGTTATAATAACTTAGTTGTTTATTCATTGTTTGTATAGCTTACTATTGGGATAAAAGTTCAATGATCGGATATTCTTATGTTGTTGTTATCAGGCCTCTTATGGCTCTGCATGAAGAAAATATGGGCTTTGTTCCGTACCAGTTCAAACATATAAAGAGAAAGAAGCACCTGGTTAGCGTTGGACCCTTTACTCAACATGACTTTCAGGCAATTAATTTTGATAAAAGACTTCATACTATTATTGCCCCAGCTTAACAATTTTCCTTCAATCAACGCAAGCGTTCAAGAGTCTGTGCAGTTAAGATTAGGGAGCAGAAGCGAGCTATTATCTAAGCGGAACTGATTAACACCCTGACATTACCCTCTCATTCTTTTGGGGCTACCCATCCTCCAGGGGCTATCATTAGGGAATAGTTCTTGTGAGCAAGGACTGGATTTAGGGTGGCGATGATCTTCTTCAACATGGGCCCTGAGCCTCAGGGAAACGCTTGGTGAAACTTTTATTAGATCATGGCATAGTTCAGTCACGCGCAGGCACCCAACAGTTCTCTGCTGCGTCAAATCTCTTCCAGGATACAAGGTACTCCAGTAGTCTTCTTACCCGATGGGAGGCTACAATTTCCTCCACTTCCCACTCTGGCGCCCCATCAATGAGATAATCCTATGAAGTCTATAGTGGAGGGCTTTAAACAACGTCAGCTTGATTTCATGAAAGATAGTAAAAACCTGTAACGAGGGGGAAGATCCAACTGGTACAAAGCGTTGCCCACTTTTCTGAAAATGCAGTAGGGATTTATTCTCTTCAATCCCAGTTTTTTGCATAGCTACTTAATAGGGTTGTTTCTAGCATCCAGAATCACGAGGCTCCCTTCCTTATATGCAGGTCCTACCCTTCTTTTACATCAGTTTTCTCTTCTAAATTTGCATTTCCGCCTCCAATTACATGGTAACCACCTGGCGTACTTTCTTGATAGTCTTAGAAAAGTCCACCACCACTTCCACGTTGGATCCATAGCTGGGCTCCATGTTGAAGGCGGGGTCAAAACCATGGTTGGCGAAAAATGTGGATCAACTGAAAAAACGCATGTTGAGTGTTGCTATAGCTAAAATGGGCCAGGGGAAGGTGAGAAGCCCAATATGAATGGTCCACGACAGTGTAACATCACAGGAATGTTCCAAGCATCAGTTCACTCGTTCAGTCTTCCCATCTGAATGGGGTTGATAGGCAGTTGAACGGCAGAGGCGAATTTAAAGAGTCTTACACAACTCTTCAATAAAAACAGAGGTAGACTGGGGCCACCAATCGCTAATTATCTCCTGAGGCACCCCATGAAGGGCGAACACATGAGAAATGAAGAGCCTATCCATCTTAGCCGCAGTTACCATGGTTCTGCAGTTAAAAGTGGGCGAACTTTGTAAATTGGTCTACCACTATCATGATGGCGTCATAGCCATCAGATGTCAGTAACTACACAATAAAATCCACTGATAAAGAATTCCAAGGTTCTTCCACCTTTTGACTGGTACCAACTACCCCGCGAGGGGCTGGCGATTTGGTTTCATTTAGTTACATACCAGGCACTCTTTAAAATACCTGGCAATCTGCGTGGCTTAACCCTTCCAATTGTAGGTGCAGCAAAATAGCTCTACAGTCTTCACCATTCCCAGAATGGCCAACGGTGAACGTCATGACTGTCCCAGATAATTTCCAGGTGAAGTGGTTTGGAGAGAACCCATAAGCGCCCCTGAAACCGCACCATGTCACCCTTCATGTGGTAATCCCTGGTAATGTCCTCCTGATTCAACTCGCTCATGGAAAGGACCATGGTATATTCATATGACAAAGGATGTGAAAGTAATACCCTTCTGAACATACATATATATTACTCCGCATTTTCTAGAGGAGCAAGCGCTGGCCCTTGGGCCAAGTGAGAGTTAAGTTGAGACACAATATTATATGGCGGAATCATCAAGTGGGTGTCATGTACTCTACCTCCTTGGGATCAGGAGCTAGTTCAGGGTTTTGGCTCAAAGCATCCGCCAAGCCATTCTCCTTGCACTTTTTAAACTCATAGGAAAACGCAAATTGGGCAGGGTCTCATGACAGAAGGTTTGTCGTGAGGTCAAGAAATTAGTTGTAAGGTAGTACAACAAAGCACGGCGATCTGTTTGGAAATGGAATGGTAGAGGTGAGCCATGCAAGTGATGACGCCAATAAGTCAGCGCCTCAACCACTGCTAATGACCCTTTATCAAATATGGCAAAGTTTAACTCTGGTAAAGAAATATTCCTGAAAAATTATCCCATTGGACGCTATATTCCAACTCCATCCACTTGTAACAAGGTAGCCGCTACATCATGTTGGAAGCATCATTAGCAACAATAAACTTCTTTATGAGATCTATATGGTGAAGAACGGACGTGAACAACAGGGTGAACTTTACCACTTGGAAGGCAATATGAAAAACGGGGACCACTGGATCAGTTTTGCTCCACTTGAATTGTACAAGGGCGCCGCCACCTCAGAAAAGATTAGGCATGAATTTCTTAAGGAATGTACACGTCCCCATCTAAACTCCTCAATTCCTTGATTAAAGTTTAGGTGGGCCCCTCAAAAATCGCCTTCTCCTTGTCTGAAGTTATCATGTGGCCTTTATCAAACACGAAGTTGCCCAGGAAGGTGACCTGGGACACAAATAACTCGCACTTACTGATTTTTAGCATAAGGTCAGCTGCTCCTAAACTCTCTACCACTTGCCAGAGGTGTATAGCATGGGACTTTATATTGGGAGGAAACACCAGAATATCTTCCATGTAGGCCACCGCGCACACACCCAGCTGGTCCCAAGGCCTCATCTATATATGGTCTTAAAAGATAGCTGTGGCATCTTAAAGCCCAAATGGCATAACTCAAAACTGGAAAGTACCTTTTTGGGTACAGAATGTGGTTAGTCACTCCTGGCCCTTCTTAATCCGGATCTGATTGAATGAATTTAGGCAATCCAGTTTGGAGAAAACTTTCGCCTTTTCCACAAAGCAACAATCTGTGAGTCTACCAGGATAAATGTAAAATTGGGACTGTGACGGTGTTGATATTCCCATAATCTATATATGGGCATAAGGTACCATCAGCTTTATCCACAAAGCGAAGTGGAGATCATACTAGAGAGGTACGCTGAAATATAACGCCTTTATCTAACTGCTCCTTAACCCACACATCCGAGCTGAATCCTCCCATACAGTCAAAGGGTAAATGGGAGAAAATATACACACCAGATCAACGGTGAGTTTGAACTTTCAATTAAAATTCTAAATGTACTGTAGTACATTGGCTGAAGCCACATAAAACAAAGATTCCAGTCCCTCTAAACAGGAAGATAAGGGTACCTCCAAAGAGAGCTTCAGAAACGGAGCAAGACTAAGTACATGGACTTTGGGCCATTGGGGAAAATCAATTTGAGAATTAGCCTCAGACAAAGGGATATCTAATTATGATCATTGTTTAAAGTTAAAAGACAAGGTATTGCCTTTCAAGTTGGTTCTGATGTCAAACTTTCACCATCACTACACTCCCAAAATAATGGGGTATAAGAGACTTTTGATAGCTTGAAAGTGGTCAGACAGATGATAGGCGCCAACTTGATAGTCCACTAACCCCAGAACCATCAGCGTAGGAATACCTTGGGAAACCCTTTCCCTAACTCATACCAACTAACAAGTAATTCAATCTAATATAGTTGGCTAGGTCTTAGTCAATAAAATTTTCAGAGGCTCCTGTATCTACCAAAATATTTGTATTGATTTTCCCTAAAGGGGATAAAAGGGTGCAGTCAACAAAAAATATCCCAAAAGGTCTTTCTTAAAAGCAGATAATGCCAACACCTTGTCAGAAAAATCTTCATCTGACATAAGCATGCCTCCAGGATAGTTTTACATCAAAAATGGGGTAGGATCATTGGCCACTCTTACTATTGAGGCCACATATCCTACCATATCTTCAGCAGTTGCATAAACAGTTTCATATTTTAAAATTAGCTTTTTCTCCACCTCCTGTGTCCCGCATATCTTGGTAGGGGTCAAGCGCGGGTTCTCTGGGTAATTTGGTACACAGAAATGGGGATCAACTCAAAGCTCAAGAGCTGATGAACGGCTCACTCTTTGTATATATTTTGCGTTATAAACCGCATTTTTGTGCATTAACGGGCCCTACAAGTTTTTGTGGCTGGTTGTAAATCGTTATCAAAGGCCAACACCAATAGTACCTTTATTGATGAAACTGCCTTCACCAATCAAATGTGTTGTGGAGAGAAATTCATTCTAATTAACTCATTTTATATTTTGGGGCTAGAATCACTTGGACCCTTAAATTCTGTTAAAACAAGAGATAATTGGTGGGTAACTCTGCCCCGTTCAAGGGAAAACCCCTAGTCGCAGGTGCATATTTATAAAGGTGTTCGTGGGTGACATCATTGTGGTGAAATTTACTGAAACATATAATATAAACTTGGGTCTAGACCCTGCTCGCGTTTAAATTTGGCAGAACTTTAAGAATTGAAAGTAAATGATTCTTACTTTTTGAGAGGCATGCATAAATTTTTGGGGCTGATATTTATAGGGTCCGCCCCAGGTGAAACAATGACGGCCAAATTACCTGGCCATTTCTGGGTGAGGCGGTGAAATTATCCCAAAAAGCTTTGATCAGTGAACAAAGTCCACAGATGAAGCCTGACACAATTGAGTGTCCATTACAAGGCACCCAAAGTGGCATAGAAGAATGACGTTTGGGAAATGACAGACACAGTTAAGCCCAAGACACAAGAAGATTTATAGAAAATAAGGGCACACAAAACGCTCAACACTGCGGTGCAAAAGTGGCCCACAGAAAAGTTCATTAGTGGTAGCACAAGGTTGCCCTGTCCCTAAGGGTTGCTTCAAAATATCTATACTCTGGACACCCACAACAAAGCTTATAAACGTAAAACACCCATGCAGGTGCCCAGGGTAGATGTCAACGCAGCCACTCAACTCCTAGAGGAGGGGATTCAGGGCTGGTTTTGTTATAATGGGAAGAAGTGGTGAAAAACTTGGAAGCTCGAGAAAATGGGATTTGAAATGTATATACCCATCATGTACTTGCTGAAAGGGCAGATGTTGACCGCGAGCAGCAAAAAGGGAAACGCCCCTCTGGCACATCAGCGAGAATGATATCACTATGGACAAAATCTTCCCAACCACGGTTCAAAGCCAAATTGACCAAATACCACCACAAAGACCTTGCAATCAAAATAAGTCTTGGCAAGACAAAAAATAGGGTTGTTTATCTGATGTCAGGAGCGTGTCTGTAACGCTACAGTAACAGTAAAGGTGGGTGTTGAAATCAGGGCAGGGTGCATGCTCACTAGTGCAAATTAACCCCTGATTTCAAAAAATTTTAGGAAAAAATTATTATCAACTGCCAGAAATTATATTAATATGATTTTTTCACTATTTAAAATAATAAACACTTAATTTATAATAAAAGTTTAAATTTTATGAGTTTTTATCAATGGCGTCGAATGGATCAAAAAGTGAGCTCTATTAATATCTCAAAGCTTTGTTTAAACTGTATTGAAGCTTAAAGTGAGTCAGATGGAAAATTTGATATAATATGGGTGCATCTGAATTTGGTAATATAGGCTTTCAACCTATCAGATCTCTTATGGCTCACCTCGCTTGGATAGATTGGACAATGGAGGGTCAGTAGCAGAAAAATATATTTATGAGGCAGTTATTTAAAATATTTGACCCAATCATTGGGTGGGAAAATATTTGCCTCTGATGTTTTACCTACAAGGCTATAAAAGGGGGTTGTTGAAGAGTAGGTGTTTGGACTATGTTTGAGTGGGGTCAGATAGGACCCTCAGAACAAATTATCAGAATTTTCCGCAGGTTTGTCATAACCCTGCTACTAGCCATAGGGCGATTTGGCTGAGGATTGGTGGCAATAGTATTACCCCAATTTGCGAGGTTCCACCAAGGATTGACCAGGGTTTTTTTGTAGATGCTATTCATTTAAAACCCAATTCCTTCTTAATACAATATCAGACTTTGTAATTTATGATATTACCCCCTTCAAGAGTGTTAGGGGAAAAATAAGACCGCCTTAACTGGTCATGAATCTAGTTGACTGTAACTACTGTAGCAAGGAATTTGATTGAGTACTCCTCCACTCACTTGTAAGTGACTAAAAAATAGCCTTCCCAAATAGACCTGGCTTCTCACTTCTGAGAGTGATACAATTGTGGTAATACAACACAAATTCTGAACTTGAAGGAAGGAATCGACTTCCTATGCTCATTTGCAGCCATAACTGCTTTGTTAACTGCTTTAGCTAGGTTAGTCATGGCATCGGACTGAAGCTGGTTGATGTGTTGTGTTAATAATTTCAGGGCTTGGTCATGATCATCAGTCCTACCAGAGAGGACGTCTTTTGTGATCAAGGCTTATACTCATGATTCTTAAAATATAATACATGGAAGGGAGACATTTTAAAGCTTAGATGGCAGCTGATACGGTAGGCCATGAGGGCACTAGGAAAAAATTGATCCCAGTGTTATAGATCTGAGCTGGCCATCTCTCATAATATGGAAACCAGGGTTACATTTGCTCTTTCCACAGTAACATTCGTGGAAGGTTTTAAGGGGCTGAAAAAAGTTGCTGCGTCCCCATGGAAGTGGCTAATAACTTTATCACCTGTAAGGTGAAATTCTTCCCATTGTCACAAAGTAGTACCTGGGGACAACCATGCCAGGTGAAAATATGTTGATGGAGGAAGGTGGCAGTGGCTTAGGCGGTCTGGGCAAGAAGAGCAACCACTTCATCCATTTGGTAAAGTGATCAATACCTACCAGGATATAGCAATTTCTGCTGGTAGTCTGAGGTAGCAGACCTACCACGTCTAAACTTATTGTATGAATTAGTTGTTGAGGCGTGGTGGGTTGTTGATTATATACTTAGGGTTGTAGCTGGCTTGCTTCTTATAGATTAGACAGGGGTTTTAGCACTTTGTTGATAGACTCCATGATTCTCTTCCATTAGTACCTATCCTTTACCCACACATAAGCTTTGCGCACTCCACTGTGTCACAACATAGAATGAACCTCCATGATCACAAGGACTCGCTCAGAAAGGTCAGAGATAGGACAAACAATTCGCCTAACTTTATTATACAACTTCCTGCTTTCCACCTTGATGCTTCAGGCGTGTCAGCTTAACATTTTATGGATGGGTTCATCCTCATCTTCCCAGGCGTAAGGAGTCGTAAGGTGGTCGTGCAGCCTATCAGCTTCACTATTATTCAGGTAAAGGATAGGCAGCTAAATCAAACCATCAACGTTTATATGGCGGGTTCTAGATCAGTGCCCAATATTTATATCATAGCGTAGGAGCTTTAAGGACCAGCGAGCCAATCACCCAGTGGGTTCCTTCATATTTTGTAACCACTTCAGGGAGGCGTGGTCTGTGATCACAGTGAAGGAAGTTACATATATAAAAAGAGCGGTAATAATTTACAGCCAACAGGACTTCAAGGCACTCCTTTTTTGTGACGATGTAATTGCGTTCATCCTTGGATAACGTCTTGCTGAAATAGGGGAAGGGATGACCCACGCCATTATCATCCAACTGAGCCAGAATAGCTCCAACAGCGTAATCAGAGGCATCAGTAAATAGAAGGAAGGGTTTACCATAAACAGGGTGGCGCAGGATATGGTGATTTTGCAACAACTGCTTTATTGTCTCAAAGATGGCTTGTTGTTCAGCTCCCCAATGATAAGCATCGTTCTTAGCCAATAGCTGTACAAGAGGCTCACTCAGCTGGGCGAACTTGGGGATAAATTGGTGTTAATACCATATCATACTTAAGAATACCTGGATATTGCGCAGGGTTTTGGAAGCAGGAATTTTAAATATATCCTCAAACTTGTCCTGGAGGGGTTAAATTCCGTCCTGTGAGATGGCGTGTCCAAGGAAATCTAACTCATTCTGGAAAAAGATGCATTTGGATTGCTCTAATATAATGTTAGACTGACGCAAGCGTTGAAAGACTTCTTTCTGGTGAGTAATACAGTCATTAAAGGTCTTAAAAACACCGTGATTTCATCAAGTTAGACTTAATACAACTTAATTTGAGGTCCTGCAAGATGTGGTCCATGGCTTGCTGGAAAGTTTCAGGTGCATTACAAAAACCCTGAGGTAGTCGGGTGTGTTAGAATTGTCCTTCACTGCAAATCAGAGCGCATTTCTCTTGATCTTAAAAGAGAGAGATCCATCTTCCAATAGCCGCTGGCCAAGTCCATAGCAGAGAAGAACTTGGATCCTGAGAGCTGTGAGTGCGTCATCAATGCAAGGGATAGGATAACTATAATTCATTGTGAGGATGTTTAGCCAGCGGTAGTACATCACAACCAGTTGACCACCATTTTTCTTTTTTATAAGGAGGAGATGTGACGACCAGGGACTTTGAAAAGGTATCAGGAGCCCAGAATCTGGTAGCTGTTTGAGCTCCATTCTCATCTATTGCTCCGTGACTTTTGACTTATGAAAGGGTTTGATCAGATGGGACTAGCGTCCCCAACGTCAATGGTATGACTCAACCCTTATTATGACCATATTCAGTCTCAGATTTAGAGAATAATTCGATGTAGGCATCTAGAAAACTTGGACTTTTTCCAGCTCTGTGGAGGATAATTTATCTGAGATATGAACGTCAGGTAAAGTACATAACGATTTTTCAGCAGGTAGGCCCATATCTGACATAGACTAATGTAGTGGACCTGGTTAATTTCCTTAACAGGTATCAGCAGACCTTTCCCAATCTCCTGATATTTCTTTATGACCATCTCCTTACTGGTAAGTTTCCCAGCAGAATATTAATAGGTCGCTGGTAGGCTGAGTCTAGGATGCCTGGCAATACTCAAAGCTTCACATGACTTATTTCATCAATGCTGGTTATGTGCAGTAGGCAGTTGTGGGGAATTTGCAGGATATTACAGGTGTCAATCACTCTTTGTTCACCCGATCTAATCAACACCTCCTATACTGCATAAAACTTAATGCCCTCTATGGCGTCTACTGATTAAAGCAGCAACTTTGTATTCTACCCCGCCGTTGTGTAGTGTAGGGATAAAGCGGAGAAAGGATACTCAACCGTGCAAGCATATTCCTTTTTAACAATCTCATTGTTGGCCAAAATCATGGGGAACCTGAAGCTAAGCAGGAGAGATAACCCTCCTTCAGGTTTATAATCCTGTCATAATCGAGTATAAACAGAGTACCAATGATCATATCATAGGTATTGTTGGCTAAAGCCACTGTGGGGGCCGAGATAAGGAGTTTTTTAAAACTAATTAGGAGGGATGAGTAGGCCCCAATAGCGTGAGTGTTGGTTGGAACAGCAGTGCCAGACTCTTGGGTATAGTTAATGTCAAAGGCCAGCTTAATTTCTATAAGCTTTGATAATACCACGTTCACGGGGGATCCAGTGTCAAGGAAGGCAATGATTTGTACTCCGTTTCCAACAACCTCTACTTTGGTTAAGGTCCCCCAGGTCGGGGGGAAGAGTGAGGACCTTCTTCAGCTGAAGAGTAGAAGCAAGTCGTTTGGAAGTTTCAGGGTATTTATCTCAGATATACTGCAGTGTATGCACACTCTGAGTGGGTTGGATCAGCGTGTCAATGGCTTGCAGCGTCACTGGAGGTATCAATAACCTCCAGACCCCTCAGCACCTGGTAAAAAATTGTTCTGAGGATTATCCTACCCATATACACTCTCTCCTGGTTCAACCTGTCAGGTACCCCCACTTTAAACTGGGACTCCTAAACATAGTGACTAGTATCTTCACAACCCCCTTCAGATTTATCATTGGGAGGGGTTTTAAATGCACATCAGAGAGTCCCTAAGTCGGGGGTAGTTTTAGGGCAATCCTCGTTGCAGGAGAGGCCCTGAGGCCGCTCCTCAACCCTACTAATTTTGGAGGAGGCCTGTATTTGTCACTGCTCTATTTTGCTTTTAAAGTAGTGGTTTTGGACTGCCCCATGGCTACAGGTTTCAGACTAAAGTGGGCTTGAGGAGAGGTCGATGGAGATAGCATCTGGGAGATGAATGATTTAACTATGTCAGCTTTGGGTCGATCAGTGGCTGTGTGCATTGGAAAAAGGAGGTTTAGCTTTTGTGACCTGGTCATTGAACCCCTTATTAGTAGGGGCAATTGTCACCTGAGAGAGGGGTTTACACTAAGGAGCAGGCTTTGGAGCCACTTGAAGAGGCTCATTGGCTGACAAAAGATGGTCTTGGCGGCAATGGGGGCAGGGAGCGCTTCCCCATTGATGATAAAGCAATCTGATTTACTAGCTTATAAAACCATGTTGGCTGAGGAGGAAGATCAGGTTTGAGCTGCACCGCAGGTTCTGGGCTCAGAGTAGTAACCAGTAAAGGGGGCCCATAGGGATCATCATAACCTCCTTTGGTGGGGCTACGGTTGAGTATCCTCACTGGTCAGAATCTGGGGGGCTGACCTGACACCTGAAGTAGCTTCAGCGTTATAAAATATCTTCAATTTCCAGCAGAGCCTCCTTGATATCACGGATAGTCCAGGAGTTGCATTTTACAGAGATAAGATGCCGAGCTATAGAAGGGTAAGAAGCTAAGCTACACAGAATGGCCGCCAGAGCATCATCAAGGGGTAACATTTTGGCATGCACCAAGGGCTGGGCTTCACCATAAAACGCATCAACAAAAGTGATGAGCGATTCCCCCTTTTTTATGCTGAGGCACATAAAGGCCTGATTCTTCCTTTTCAAACTTTTTACAGAGCCGAATTCAGCAATGAAAGGGTTGCTTAACTTCCGCCCAGGTTCTAAGGGTGATCATGATTGAAACCATTATCTCTTGAGTCATGCGACTCAAGCAAGGGAGGATGTGCTTAATTTTTTGATGATTAGTTGTGTCATCCATGGCAGGTTCATAAACATATAGAAACGAAGTGATGCTACCTTATCTGGGGTAAACTTATCTTTAAATGGGGGTTTTAAGGAGCCAAGAGCACGCCCAGTGAGAGCAGAAACAGCAGCAGCAGCTTCAGGAGAAGCTAGAGAGAGGCGCTGCTCAAGAATTTAAAGTCGTGATAAGGTGTTAGCTAATTGTTGCTCCAAGGAGTCTACCCTTGGTTCAGCCAACAGTGAGGGTAAAGGGTTTATTTACTTATTGTACAACATTGTATAAAGAAAAGATGGTGGTGTACAGGTGCCCCTGTAGTGAGCACCACATGTTGGAATCAGGGCAGGGTGTATGCTCGCTGGTGCTAATTAGCCCCTGTTTTCAGCAATTTTCAGGAGAAAATTATTCTCAACTGCCAGAATATATATTAAGGGGATTTTTATCACTATTTAAAATAATAACACTTATATTTATAGTAAAAGGTTGAATTTTTATAAGTTTTTATTATTGGCAGTGAGGGATCAAAAAGTGAATTCTATTAATATCTCAAGGCTTAGTATTTAAGCTGTATCAATGCATAAAGTGAGGTTTTTCTTTCCACTAAATCTCATTTGAGCGAATTTTGTAAGAAAAAGCATTTAATTTTTTACCGCCGTCTGGCCACAACCATTTTCCTAAATATCTCTGCTGATCCACCGCCTGTTACTCCAATGTGGGGTAGCACTTCTCCACCGCCAAGCATTTTCTGACCTGTGAGTAAATGCATTTGCATGCTGGCAAATAGCTCGCCATCTTCTTCAGGCGTTTTTTCCCCCCACGGGACTTAGCGCTCCACCTGGTGTAGATCCACCCTTCTCTTCTCCACCCTCTTGCCCTCCCTCATTCCAATATCTGATTTTGCCCATGAGTCAACTATGGGCGTTTGTTCCTGAATGCTGACAAGGCAATTATTAAAGTAGCCACTACCATATTTGCACCAGCTGGATTTATCAATTTCCGCCCATTTAAGGGCTATTTTGATATTGGATTTCAGATGGAGGAGGATGTAGCAGTAGCTTCTAATCCACTAATAAATAAAAACACTCCTATTCCTACAAACCAAACTCGCCTTCCTTCAGATACAACAATGGTGGTGTCCTTCACATATCTCCCATCTCACCTATCACCCCATCTATTATATGATCAGTTAATGGTGGGGCTTCTGGCGTATGGGACACAGCCCAATCTTGTTTTCACCATTCCTTCTGGTGCAGAGCACCTAGCTGCACCTCATGCCACTGCCACCATAATCCCACACCACCCTGCCATAGCCCAACAAATCCCCCCATGCTTGTATTGCAGTGGTGCCTGAGCATTTCTTTTGGGCTCAGGTGGATAATAGCTGCCAAATTTGTCCCCTCTATTTTGGACTCAACCATTCTAAAAAATCCTGCCCAAAGACACTTCCTCTGGTATGGCATCTGAGCCATATTGAACAGATTCTAATGAGTCTTTTTGATGCCCCCTCCCACTCAACTTCTCATTCAATGGGCAGAACGGAAAGTTGTCCTCCACTTAACCCACCCACATTGTCCCACCCAATTTCACCCAAGCCAATCAGAAACAGGCCTGGACCACCATTAAAACCCAAGCAGCCCATTCGACTTCTTCTCACACAAAATATCCATCTACTATTCCTGTGAACCAAAATCCATAAGAATTATTGGCCAAAATTGACGAAACAGGTAACGTTGTACCCAATGAGGGCAACTAGTGAACATTTTGTCCCACTCAATTGTGTTTGGGCCAAATTTTACAATTCTAATTTTGACAAGTCCTCATTCTCCAAGCGATTTACTCCTAAACCCAATGTCATCCCCTACCAAAGTGACCACCAGCTCACCTTAGCAGTGGTGGCCTCACTCCATTGCCCAATAATAAGCAAAGCGGTGGACCAATACATTTCTCAATTCCACCATGGGCTGAGCATAGTCAAAAACCCCCATGACTTCCCAAAACAGCACATGAGAAAATTACAAAATTGACCACTGAAGCCATTGATGCGGTCATGCATTTGACACAATTAGAAGATTTTGACACATCTGCAAAAATCACCAAACAAAGTTACACCAAATTTCCCAACTTCCCAAAGCCCACATTCAAGTTGAACACCACTTAGCGGAATTTGCTGAAGCTGTCTACCAAGCTGATCATGATGAAGGTAACAAATATTTTGTCCACATCCAACCCCACCACGCTGATGCACCCACAATAGCTCTCTGATTTTGTCAGGTTCTACAACTTTAATGAGGATGATCAGCTGAATATGTCTGTAGAAGAGCTGCCTACCCCTCTCATCCTCTGCCATGGTGGGTTAGCGGTATTCCGCTCCCCGCCTGGTTGGAGATTTTATATTTGGTTTTTTTGGTTGGTTTTTAGTTTTTGGCCCATTTGATTCTTTTGCTCATTAATTATCATTAATGTTCAACCCCTTGCTGGCATACCTTAAATTAAAAGTAAAATATAAAAGTCAAAGATCAAAGTGAGTCATATGGTAAATTTGGTATAAGCTGGATGCATCTGAATTTGGTAATATAAGCTTTTGACCTATTGGATCTCTTGAGGCTCACCTCCCATGGTTGAAACACTGATGGAGGGTTGGTAGCAGGTAAGATATATCCATGAGGCAGTTATTTAAAGTATTTGACCCAATCATTGGGTGGGGAAATATTTACCTCTGGTGAAACCCCCTCCAAGGCTATAAAAGGGGGTGGTTGCATATTTTGTTTAGACTATGTTTGAGTGGGGACAGAGAGGACCCTCAGAACGACTCCTCTGATTTTTCCGCAGGTTTGGCATAACCCTACTACTAGACATAGGGCGATTCAGCTGAAGATCGGGGGCAATAGTATTGCTTCAATTTGCGGGGTTCCACCTTGAATTGATCAGGGTTTTTTAGCCAATGCTATTCATACAAAACTAAATCACTCTTAATACATTATCAGAATTTTAATTGTCTGACATTGGGGGCGAGGGACCACACTACTGCTATGGAACCGCCTGCTGAATAATGGGTAAACAAAGCACCATTCAGAAGGACGGTGCACAAAAGAGCCCAAGCAAGGAAAGCCACATTTGGTTAATTTGGACCTCTTGGAGTTCGGCAAACAGGACTAAACAAATTCACATAGACAAAATAAAACAAATGGGTAATCATTAAGCCAGACAACCAACAAGGAAAGTTGGTCTTGAAAAAACATAGTTAGATAATGTTGGGATAGCTATTTATCGTCAGAAGCTATGCCAAGCTTAAGCAAATCAATAGGTACATGCTACCATGTCAGGGTCCTGTAACTTAAGTAGTTCAAACTTAAGTTATTAATTGTAAATTAACTCTTCATGACTTAGCAATGTTTTAAACGGAACAAGTTTTAAATCCTTGTTCTCCAAGTACTTTTAATGAAACATCCAAGTTGTAAACGTAGCTGGTGCGTTTTAAAGACTAAGCTATAACACCAGGCTGAGAATCATGCACATCCCCAGGACCAACCTGAGCATATCTCACCTGTACCCTGCGTTGGTCCAGGGTATGTTTCCAATCAGGAAGGCCTTGCAGCTTGATCTTTTTGGCATATGACGTCCAGCCTTGTCCTTACAGCCTGTCCCCTCTTTTATGTCATATAGCTATGAATACACAAAGCAGTTGATACTGCTCACTTCACTATTAACTTTTCAACCTTCACACAAGCCCCTTTCAGTGGGAACACCCTCTGTTGAAAATAGGTGCTTTTACTATAGTGACAGGGTAGCCATACTGATGGCTGGGGCTGACAGTATAAAGCTTTTTAACTGATGATACAATGGATTTCCTTAACTACACTCCCAAAAGTTTACAAGCAGAAAACCATCAATTTTTAGTGCCAACAAAGAGATTTTATTAAGATCAACCAGCACCAGAACTAAGTAATCGCCTTACACAGTCCAGAGCTATTGGACTGGGTAGCCCAGTTGATGCCTTCAACCCAATAGCCTCCATCCTGAATGACCTGCTAGCTCGCACCTGTCCTCACCCAAGGTAGATCAGCTACTTTTCTAAATCATTTGTATATGATCTTCATCTTCAGCTCTTATAAGAAGAAAACTGTTGAACCAGCATCTCACTGATAGCTCTAGTGGGGTTTCCTGTTGGTGGCAGCATTTACTGTTGATGGGAAACCCACAGAACCTAAATACTCAGGGTGCCAACCCAAGGATTGCACCTTACTAATCTTGACACCAGAATCAGAAATACATGTTAAGATCAAAGTTGGCAAGAAGATATCAAATTAGATCGGCGCATAGATAAGGCCAACTAGAGATTCAGGAAGTGGAGAATGGGAGTATTGTATTGGGATTAAGCGTTTAAAAGTTATGTAGAGTTATGTGTATTGGCATCATTTTTTGAACTATGTTTAGATGATAGTTGAAATTATTAGTTTTTTATAATTTAAAATAAACCAGTTCATAATTAGAAATTATAAATTGTTTGACTTGAATTTACTAGTTCTTTAATAATTCTCTCACCTCAATCTATATAGACTCAAGTTACCCTTAATGACTGATCCCCATAGGGCGAGTGAGTTCCAGCATCTGACTCAATCTGGGGTTTGATGCGGCAATTGCCATAGTCAAGTCTACACCTTAGCTAAAGCAATAAGATCTCAACACCCTCCATTTAACCAGCCAACACCTTCTCATGCCAAACATAAGGCATTCCCACAAGTCTTTCATTGTCAGCCACCACCACCCAGTGCTCTACTGTACCCCACTAGTCTCCATCAGTGCTCTTCCACAAAAAACAGGAGCTTAAATGGGCTCAACACACCAGGAATGACTGGCAACCCACAGATCGTGGTAGACACAGCAACTCAAAAAGTGTTAAATCTCCTACACCACATATTAAAAAGATCATCTGTATTGTTGACGGATGAGAACTTAGGCTCAGATTAGTCCAATGAGGACCCCACTGAGGTTGTTGGTAAGTAACCTCAGGAACATCCCCACAACATAGCAGTGGCAGCATCCTTTACTGGTTAAAGCTCTTTGCCCACCTCCCCCTACAACCCCTAACTCCTCAATGCTCCTCTTGTCTCATTAAAATGAAAAGCCAAACCACTGGATCTAGAACTAGCCTCCTTTCAAATGCAGTTTTAGCGCTGTCAAGTCCTAGGATGCGAGGGGAGCATTTATGGTTCCATGGAAGCTCCCTAACGCTTCAAAATCATTAACAAAAAATTTTTCAGGATTTTTAATGGAGAGCCTGCCTCCTCTGCAACTTCAAGTCTGCACGGATCTAAAATTCTTGATGTCCAGAAGCCCCATCTCTACCTCAGTGAACACAACGCGTGGAATGATCAGTTTAAAGGCAACATCTTATGGACAGAACATGCTAGTATTTATTTGGGGAAGGTTGACCAGGGGATAAGCACTTCTGATATAGTGGGGATAAACTAATGGACTGTGAAAAATTAAAAGACATCCCAGAGGGTTCAAAGCCCCTCTTGTTGTCTCCAGAACCACCAAGTTTAGGACGGTAGGTGGGTTTATGCTAGCTTATTCTTGGATGCAGCATGATTGAAGGAAAGGATCATTTAGGAACCATATGGGAAACCTTGTATTGATTGTCCTTTTGTTATGTGGGGTCATGTTTCCAAACAACAATGCTTGGAAATGTTCCAATATATGGCAGTGGAAACGATTGCTTGCTTTTTAGATTGTAGGCGTTGCTCCTGTAAACAATTCCAGTACTATAGTATGGATCGTCCATAGTGCTATTGCTACTATTAACGCCCAGAGGGATGGGTGGATAGGTGACTCCATGTTTATAGAGAACATGTTATTAGCTTGAATGAATGGGTGTCCACTTTCCTGGCGGATTAGGCGCATGACCTCTTTCCATAAAGCCACTGATGTTGGACATTGTTCTAAACGGTGTACTAGGCTTCCATACTGACCACATATTGTACACGAGGAATGGGCAGCATTTGACCGTTCTGCTGTTCAGTATACTCTCCTCATGCATCTCCACACATGTGCTCTTATCCTGGGTTGAAGTAGTGGGTGACGTGTGTATCTCCATCCTCTTCTTTGGGTCTCCAGGTTGTATGGTGTATCCATATGGTCCAGGTAATCAATCCTGGCTATGGTACTCGGATTTCTGCATATTATGTTATCTGTGACTATTTGGCCATTAATTTCCTGT
The DNA here is from genome assembly GCA_022478985.1 of Massospora cicadina. Lineage (NCBI taxonomy): Eukaryota > Fungi > Entomophthoromycota > Entomophthoromycetes > Entomophthorales > Entomophthoraceae > Massospora > Massospora cicadina. The sequence goes on along the minus strand of JAKSZP010005415.1, from coordinate 97,582 downwards.
CAGTGATTTAGCCTTGGGCGTCCTCGGTGACTGATTTGGCCACATATGTGGATCTTCCACTCTGCTCTTCTCATGGCTAGAAGTATTCCTTTAAAATTTGCAGGAGTGCCATGTGGTCCTGCAGCTGTAGGATGGGATGCCAGATACTTGAATAATGTGTTTTGGTGATCTGGGATTCTTAATTGGAGTGATCATGTAAAGTTACATCTTGCTGTTCTGGTCCAATGTATATCTGGAATCTCTGGGCTAATCACCTGAGCTATCCATGATCCTAGTATATGAGTCGCTTGCTCTACATAATTAGTAAGCTGGACAGAACATGCTGCTCTTATTATTCTGATTTCTGGGCTAAAACCCACACCTTCTCGCCACACCTAGATGGCCTTCTTATACTGGCCAAGATTACCATTCCTGACTTATAATTATTTGTCGCCAATATTTATCTGCCTCAAGAAGGTGATGACCAGAACTGGCTTCTGGAGGAGCTAGCTCAACTGATATTCTGTGGAACAAAATACTCTTGGGTGATTTTAACACTACTATAAGCCATGTTTACAACTCTTACTCTCCATATAGAAAGTGAAAGCCCAAGATCCAGTAGACTTAATGACTTTCTTCACTCAAGTGAATTTACAGACGCCCTTCCATCTTTCATATTTAAACTTGGTTGTATGACTAGATCCCATATAAAGAAGAGGGGAATTCTAGTCAATAACGCATTGACTTAGCACTTATTAACACATTTTAGTTGGCCGCATCTCATCTCCAATGTCTCATGAAAATCATTTTAATGATAACAGGTAACCCACTGTTTTCCTTACCGCCACAATCTGACCATTGAACAGGTTCTGTCCTAGGGTTGCCATTCTCTGATCAACCCCTTTAATAACTTGGAGTTGTCTAGACTACCCAGGACAACCTAACCTCCTCACCCCACTTTAACAACCCAAGTGCTAGTTGGGCGGTGACTGGTGTGAGAATCAAATTATGTTGCTTATATCTGTGCCTAAGTCCAGATGACTGTGGCTCGCGCCATAGTCAAAAGGGCTTGAGCTAGAATCAGGCGCCTAGAACGGAACTGCAAACCTTCTCTCTCTCCAGCTAGCTTAATGATTAGGAAGCCTCTCAAGAAGCCCTCTGTTCAGAACTTGCACTTCAGGAAGAGCGAAAATCCAACTTTATATCTTCCCACTAATATGCCCAGTGAGAACGCCCTATTCGCTTCTTTTATCTGAAAAAAGCAAGCTCTACAGTGCAGAAAATCATGGCACTGAAGTTTATAACCAAAACTACCATGAATAAAGGAAGCGATCACAAAGCAACTGTACCGTTTCAATCCAATCTGTTCCCTGCTGAATAGGTGGACCTTTCAGCTATCCAGGACTTCTTGTGGCAAATGCCGGCGCCACCTACTGACCAACGAGCAAACGAAGCTCTTCTGGCTCCAAAATATTGTCAGGAGGTTATGGATATCCTCCTTCAGTCTCAGTGGCTTAAAGCTCCTGGCACTAATGGCCTATCTTCTGAGGTATACTTTCTAGATCTTGCAGTAGTATATAAATTTCTCTGATCCTTTTCACCTCAATATTGGAAAACGTAGAGGTCCTCCCCAACTTTAGAGATTAAGATAAGACCCTAACATATAAAACGGCATACCATAAGATCTTGAACAACTGGCGCCCCTTAACCCTGCTCAAAGCATACAACAATCTTTTTGCAAAGCTTCTAGCCAACCTCATAACATCATAGGTGTTGCACTCCTTAACCCCTCCTGACATGGCTTTATCTCGTGAGGTCACTTTGGGATAACTATTGTCATGTTTACATGATCTTATAGAGGTCACCAACAGCAGGGACAAGGCTGGGCGGCAGGAGGTCCAGAAGGTGAAACTTCAGGCCCTTACTGATCTTAAGCAAACCTTTGATCAACACTGAGTACAGGCTATGTACTCTCAGGTTGGTATAAGTGAAATGCCTAAAGCCCAGCCCCCTGAAACAGCTCTAGGTTTAAAACAAATAAATTTTTGAATTAAATGATAATGGGTCAACTTAGATAATTGGGGAACAGGGGTTCAAAAACTGTTGCATTTACTAAATTGCAAGCTCAGGTTGGGTTCAACTTCAGTTGATTACTCAAGTAAAGTCAATTTTGAGCTATGTGACCCTTTCAGATGGAAGCGTGCACCTATTGGTGCACCAAGGCTAGGTATAACTTTCGCCAATCTAAAATTCCCCCAAGTTGGCTTAAGTATCTTTGCTTGAGACCAACGTTCTTCGTTGGCCGTCTTCCCAATAAACCCCATAGTTTTTACGTTTTTTATATATGTTGACTTGGGAGCACTTATGCGCGGACTCTCTGGGGAGGCCTTTTGATGTGTTAATAGATTTATTTTATATAAGATCATCACATCCTCAAGTACACCGCTGGTCCTACCAGGTTCCCTCCAAACCCATTCACCAGTGCACTCTACCCCTGTACCAAACCTGGTTAGGAACAGCCCTCTGGGCCACTTCCAGGTTCTGAAGATTGCTCGAGTTACTATTACTTTCACAGTGCTCAACACCCTCACCCTATGTCTTCTTAGCTCCAGCTCCCTCTGCTGGACTATTTTTATGTTCACTTTGACGACAAGTTCCCTTGAATTGGCCCAGTGCTTTGTGTACCGCCAAGCTGGGAACTTATGAGCTATAGATACTCTCTTGAAATTAGATGACCAACCCTTATCTTTATGTGCACAAACATTTTCCATGTGGGACTTTCACAAAGTGCACACGGTGTGCGCCAGCTGGTGGCCATGGGCACGTTGGGGCTCACCTCTGTTTTTGCATTTTGCTGAGGGTTGGAGCATTCTGGCGTTATTCTTGTTACCTCTGACCGGAAAGTACTCACCCTTATTGCCTGTACCTGGTGGATATGGACGTTCTACAATCTGTGAGTCATGATTCCCCAACTTTCCACCAAATTTAGTAAAATCAACCCAAATTTGTTTTTTGGCACCGCATTCAAATGGTGCAGGCAGGATCATCGATGAAGGGCCTGGGGGTTTTAGCATTTAATAACAGCATACAGCCCATCGTAGAAAGGGTAGAAGGTTGTTTGCGGCCCAAAATGCATTTTATGACATCGTTTCCATATATACTACTGAGCCATGTCTCATCTAATATGGCTTATATATGGATCCCATTCCAATGTATCAGATCACTCCAGAGAACCCACGCTTGACCACAACCATGTTTTACAGATCCAGGAGGTTAGGAAGGTGTTACAATTGAATTATAAAAACATTTATGCAGTTGCTGAAGATATGGTGGGGTATGTGGCCTCAGTAGTAAGAGTGGCTAACTATCCCTCTCCATTTTTTGATAAAAAACGTACTCTGGGGGTATGTACAACCCTAAAGAATAATTTGGGGGTGAAGTGTTGTCATTTTCTTTTATAAATAAAGATTATTCAGGTTATTTTTGATTGACAGCTACCCTTTTATCCCCTTTAGGGAAAATCAGCACTACTATTTAGATGGATAGTGGAGCCTCTGAAAATTTTATGGGTCAAGACCTTGCTGACTACTTTGAGATGAGCTACTTGCCGGGTGGTATGGTTAGAGGAGGGCCTCCTCAAAGTATCCCCACGCTGAAATTATGGGGTTAGTGGAATATCAAGTTGGCACCTATCATTTGTCCAACCACTTTCAAGCTATCAAAAACCTCTTGCACCCAATCATTTTAGGTGTAGAGTGGTGGCGAAAGTTTGATGTCAGGGCGAACATGAAAGAAAATACCCTACCCTTAACTTTGTAGAATGGTCATGAGTTGGTGGATCCTTTGGCTGAATCCAACTTTCAGGGCGATTTGCCCCAAGACCAAAATCCACACCTTCAGTCTTGCCCCAGCTGAAGCTCTCTGTGGAGATTCCCATTCTTTACTGTTTGGAGGGGTTGGAATCTTTGTTTAATGTGTCTTCAGCTATGCGCTACCAGATCATTTATAGTCTGATTGCAAGTTCAAGATTCCCATTAATTTGGTGCGTATATCATACCCAATTTATCCGTTGATGGTACGGGATAAGCGTCCTAAAATGTGTAGGTTAAGGAGCAGTTAGCTAAAGGTGCAATTTTTCAGCGAACCTCCCCTATATGTGCCCCACTTCTCTTTGTAGAGAAGGCCGATGGTCATTTAAGCTCATGCATAGATTATGGGAATCTCAACAGCGTCACTGTACCAGACTTACATCCCGTTCCCCTAGACTCTCAGATTTCACGCTATGTGGAGAAGGCGAGAGTCTTCTCCAAGCTGGATTGTTTAAACGCGTTCAATCAGATCCATATCAAGAAGGGCCAGGAGTGGTTGACCGCATTCTGTACCAGAAAAAGTTTTTCCGATTTCTGGTTATGCCCTTTGAGCTTAAAAATGCTTCTGCTATCTTACAACGTCACATTATAGTGGCGTTGGAGACCTGCTGGGGGTATGCTCGGTAACTTATATGGATGATATTTTGGTCTTATTCACTGACAATGAGTCCCATACAGTACACCTTTTGCAGGTGGTGGAGCGTTTGAGGGCTGCCAACCTTACGCTAAAAACCAGTAAGTGTGAGTTCCTTAAGTCCCAGGTTCCCATCCTGTAAAATGTTGTGTTTGACCTAGGGCACATTATAACTCTAGACAAGGAGAAGGCGATTCATGAGTAGCCCACCCCAAATTCAGTTAAGGAATTGAGATGCTTTTTGGGGACGTGTACGTTCCTTAAGAAGTTCACACCAAACCTTTCTGAAGTTACAGTACCTTTGTATAAGGCGAGTGGGACAAAAGTACTTCAGTGGTCCCCCGTTTTGAAGGATGCCTTACAAGCAGTAAAGTGTACTTTGCTGTCCACTTCCATTCTTCGCCATGTTGGCCCCAATAAAGAGTTTATTGTTTCTACTGATGCCTCCAACTTCGCCATAGCGGCAGCCCTATTACAAGTAAGTGAAGATGGAATAAAGCATCCTGTGGGATATTTTTTTTGGAAGATGTCTCTACCAGACTTAAACTACGGCGTATATGATAAAGAGTTTCTAGCAGTGGTTGAGGCGCTGACTTATTGACATCATCACTTGCATGGCTCATCCCAACCCTTCCGTGTACATACAGATCACCGTGCCTTACTGTACTACTGCGCATCTCATGTCTTAACCCCACGGCAAACCCGCTGGCATGAGACCTTTTTTAATTTGCGTTTTCTTATGAGTTTACTAAGGGCATGGAGAATGGTTTAAAAGATGCTTTGAGCCGCAACCCTGCACTAGCTCCCAATCCTAAGGAGGTAAAGGTGTATAATACCCATTTGATGATTCCACTGGGTAAGATTGTGTTTCAACTTTCCTCTCCCTTGGCCATGGCCAGCGCTCGCTCATCTGGAAAATGAGAGGATTACAGTATGTTCATAAAGGTAGTCCTTCCCATCCTCTGACAGCCAAATATACTATGGTCCTTGCCAGGAGCGCATTGCATCAGGAGGACATCACCAGAGGCTTTCACGTAAAGGATGATATGGTGTGGTTTCAGGGGCGCTTATGGGTTCCTGCTGGACCACTTCGCCTGGAAATCATTCTGTACCATCATGATGGAATCACCATTGGCCATCCTGGGAAGGCAACGTGTTAGAGCTAATTCGCTGGACTTACAAATGAAAGGGGTTAGCTGCTCAGGTAGGCAGATATTGTAAATAGTGCCTAGTCTGCAACCAAATGAAAATGAATAACTTTGCCAGTCTAGTTAGGTTTTTGGTACCAGTTCAAAAGGCTGATGAGCCCTTGACTTCCTTATCAGTAATTTATTGTGGAATTGTCTGTATCTGATGGCTACGATGCTATCATGGTGGTGGACCGTTTTACAAAGTTCGCCCATATTATCTCTTGCAGATCCACAGTTACTGCGGCTGAGATGGATAGGCTCTTCATTTCTCATGTGTTCGCCTTTTATGGGGTCCCTCAAGAAGTAATTATTGATTGGAGTCCTGAGTCTACCTCCATCTTTTGGAAAGAGTTGTGCAAGAGTCTTTAGATTCTCCCTTGCCATTTAACTGCCTATCACCCTCAATCAGATGGGCAGACTGAATGAGTGAAACAATGCCTTGAACAGTTCATGCGGTGTTACACCGCCGCAGATCATTCAGATTGGGTTTCCCATGTTATCATGGCCTAATTCAGCTATAACAATGCCCAACATGCATCAATCGGTTGTTCCCCCTTCTTTGTCAACTATGACTTCAATCCTTCCTTCAACATGTATTCCAGTTGTGAATCAAATGTGGAAGCGGTGGCGGACTTTGCAAAAATAATCAAGAAAGTACACCAGTGGGAGAGCACGAATTTAGATGCGGCCATGCAGGCTTACAAGTAGAAAGCTGATGGTAAGAGATGAGTTGTACCAGTGTACAAGGAAAGAGATCTTGCGATGCTGGATGCTAAGATATCCCAATAAAGCAACCATGAAAAACCAGGACCAAAGAGGATTGGGACGTACCGCGTGGTCAAATAGGTGGGCCACGCCTTATACCAGTTGGATCTCCCCTCTTGTTTCAGATCTTTTCAGTATTCCATGAAAGCAAGATCACGTTATTTGAGGGCCCCCTCCAGAGATTCCCAAGGATTATCTCGTGGATGGGGCACCAGAGTGGGAAGTGGAGGAGTTAGTAGCCTCTCGTCAGGTAATAAGAAGACTTGAGTATCCTGTAGCTGGAAGGAATTTGATGCAGCGGAGAACATTTGGGTATCAGCGCGTGATTGCGCCCATGACCAAGATCTAATTATAGCATTCCATGAGCGTTTCCCTAAGGCTGCAGGATCGAAGTTTAAGCAGATGTTGCTGCTATGAAGTTGGCCCTATCACAAAACCTTTCTAGGCAAATGCCCCTGGAGGGGGGTGGAGCCCAAAAAGAGGAGAGGGTAATGTCATGTTTACATGATCTTATAGAGGGCACTAACAGCAAGGACAAGGCTGGGCGGCAGGAGGTCCAGAAGGTGAGACTTCATGCACTTCCTGATCTCAAGCAAACCTTTGATCAACGCTGGCTACAAGCTAAGTAAGCTCAGGTTGGTACAAGTGAGGTGCCAGAAGCCCAGCCCCCTGTTTTCAGCTCTAGGGCTAAAACAAACGAGTTTTGAATTAAATGATGATGGGTCAACTTAGATAATCGGGGAACAGGGGTTCAAAACCCGTCAATTTACAAAATTGCAAGCTCAGTTTGGGTTCAACTTCAGTTGATTACACAAGTAAAGTCAATTTTAAGGTATATGACCTTTTTCAGATGGAAGCGTGCACATATTTGTTCACTAAGGCTTGGTACCACTTTCGCCAATCTAAAATTCCCCCAAGTTGGCTTGGGTATCTTTACCTGAGACCAACGTTTTTCATTGGTCATCTTCCGAACTAAACCCATAGTTTTTACGTTTTTTATATATGTTGACTTGGGCGCACCTATGCGCAGACTCTTTGTAGAGGCCTTGCAATGTGTTGATTGATTTATTTTATTTAAGATCATCACAGCCTCAGGTACACCGCTGGTCCTACAAGGTTCCCTCCAAACCTAATCACCAGTGCACTCTACCCCTGTACCAAACCTGGTTAGGAACAGCCCTCTGGGCCACTGCCAAGTTCTGAAGATTGCTCGAGTTATTATTACTTTCACAGTGCTCAACACCCTCACCCTATGTCTTTTTAGCTCCAGCTCCCTCTGCTGGATTATTTTTATGTTCACTTTGATGACGACTTCTCTTGCTTTGGTCCAGTTCTTCGTGCACCTCCAAGCTGGGAACTGGAGAGTTATAGATACTCACTTGACAAATATAATGATCTTCATGTGATTTTGACTACTAACTCACGCAGGGAAAATGGCTTTGTGGCTCTTCTGGATATGGAGAATGCCTACAATTGTGTTTCTTGGAAATACATAGATGCTTCCTTAGCCCAATTCTACTCTTCCTTTGCATTAAGATGTTGAATCCACTGCTCTACTATTACCTCCATAACAGAGACCTGATACCAAACGAGCTTTACAATTGTAGTTATGGTCAGACCGTGTCTCCAGAAAGGGTATTTCATAAGCCCAATCCTTTTCAATATCACCCTTGATCCCTATTGGCATCCTTGCAAGATGAGCTAATGGGGATAATGGTACTAGGTTAGGCCCAACCAAACTATGGTAATTTCTGAAGACATTGCCTTAGCTTTTGCAATCCATGATGATATTTTCTCACTGTTGTGACCCTTGAAAGGTACATAAAGGCTTTCAACGCTTTGCCAACGCTTCAATAGATGGTAGTACATGTTTGCTCACCCATATTCCCCAAATATTTGGCCTTAGCCTATGCGCGGCACCTTCCATAACCTGGGGGTCCTAACTAACTCCCAAGGAGCCACAATCAGCAAAAATGAGGACTTGACACTGTATGTGGTGAACTCCAGGACTTCTAGCTGGTGCAGGCGGAACATAAATCCCAAGTGATGAGAACTTATAGCCAAAGTGTTTCTCATTTCCAAAATTATAAAATCTCGCACATGTTTGTTCATTTACAAATGCATTTTATATGCGTCTCAACGTTCTTTTCTATAGTTAGATTTGGGGCTCAAACCACTCAGCAGCAACATTGTCAACAGTTGTACAACCCCACAATGAAGGGGACCCAGGAGCTTCTAGATACCCGCATCCCTGCCACATCCATATTCCTTAAGATCTTTTGACCAGTTATCTTCTGTGGTGCACCCGCTATGTTCAAATGGGCGACCGCCCTCCGCCAAGATGAATCAGCATCCTTGAGTCATCCTAGAGCATCGCTGACATCTTTGAGGGAGTGACTCACAACCACCCAGGTTATATTCTGAAATCCTCATCTTCTCAATACTGAAAAGGCTCTCATTTTACCTTAGACAAGTGGGTGTGCGGGTATATCACGCTTTCCCATACAGAAGAGATGGCCCTGGCCTCAGCCTTTGTCTCTATGCAGTAGTGCACAATGAACTGATGGTCACAGCTCGAATCAAACCTCATATTAGACCTCCCATCTGCCCGCGCTTCTCATACTCCACCCTCCCTAAGTGAGTAAAGGCATCTAGAGGCTATGTAATGATGTGTACCAGCCAATTTTGTCATCAAAGATGTCTAACACTTTACGGAGGGTCCTCCACTGAGCTTACATGACAATGGATCAATCTGTCCCTACCTTTCAGTACCAAAGACACTCTCTCTGTTTAGAGACTATTGACTCCCATCTTCACTATTTTACACCTGGCCAGGAGTTGCCACGTTCTTGATTAAGGTCTGCGTGCTCCTCCATGCCCCATGTGTCTTGGAAACTCTGTTCACGACCTGTTACTTAAGCAGAACCTGACCAGATGCCACCAACAACTCTGAGTCCTTACATATGCCATAGCACTTTGGATTATTCACATCTACTTTCTACATGCAGCTTTTGTCTTGCTAGTATGGACCCTGTAGCACATGGCTGCTCACTCTCAGTGTATTTAAGATGCCTCTTAAAGTCACCACTATGTCGCGAACCCCCTTGATCAATTTCTATTGCAGCAATGCTCTGGCGTACCAATCACCTCCATATTTCAGCGTCTCTTCAATCCCTGCTGGAACTTTAGGGGAGGAACTCCAACCCATCCCCTATTAATCAGGGTCCCAAAGCCCAGAGAGTTAATAGGCCATTAAGGCCCTAGTAAAGCTAAAATTGGAAAAGAGATAGGCGAGAGACAGTAATTTATTAAAATGATCCTTGAGGTATTTATAGGACCTCAATGGATCGGGAAAGGGAATACCAAGATAGTCTCAGCATTGATTGCTAAAGCTGAATGAATATAAACGAATAGTTTAATAAAACAAGGGGAATGGGCGCATCCTTGGAATAAGTCGCTAGTGCACCCAAAAAGGGTTAATTAATTGGGTCAACGTCAAAATGTAATTCTCCATGGCCCAATTGATTGTTCAGCATACTTGGCATTAATTGCCAGTGCTGAATTTACTATTAAATTATAATAAATTATAGGGGTTGATCCCTGATACTTTGGACTGAGCTTACCTAAAGTTAATGGGGAGCCCAATCTATTATCTGCCCATAGGCGGGTTGTGACCCCTAGTTGGGGCTTTCCCCAATTAAGGGAGAATCCTGACATCTCTTTCCTTGCCTCAGGCTTTTGTGAGCCCAAATATATCCAAATAAACATCTTGATCCCTTAGTTATAACCTTTAGTAATAAAAAACTCTAAATTTGGGAGTTGGCAGTTAGGCCAACTTGTAAGGAATTAAAATATTTATATATTTACTCTGTTCAAGATGGACACTCTATATCTTGGAAAATGGCTTATGCAGGAAACTAAATATTGAAGCCTATGGATTTAAAAAGATTCTTGGAATAGTCACGTTCCATCTTAGACGGGTTTTCTATAATAAAAAGCTCATATACTACTAAAAGTAGTCTTGATATGTTATACAGCAATTAATTGCTTTAACTAAGAGACATAAGTCGTTAAAAATACCTTACAACACATGCTTAAATTATTATAGGAGCACATAATTATCTAATATGGGATAATTTTTGGGTAACTATAGATATGATTTTTAAGGTATCAAGTAAAGTAAGATAACTGGTAGCAACATCTATATACCTATAATGCTATTATAAGCGACCTAGTTTGTATTTAAAATAGACTGACTATTTTTATACTCAGTTTAGAGGTTCTAACCAAAAAGTAACGTTAAGGACAGCATTATTTTACATACTAAGCCCCCTGAAACTAGCGCCAATCACTTAAACCCTAAATCCATTTGTAATAACCTTTTTAAAATAGTCTAGCTTCTAAACTAATAGTCTTTATATATAAATTTTATTCTCATAGCTAATATTTTAGTCTCAGCTATATCATGCTATAATAATACAGAATTTTAAACTAACTTACCCTACTAATAGCATCTGTCTTAAATCAAGTACAAAATTCTCAAATAGACTATTTCTATTAATCCATACTTGATAGCTAAATTTACTTATATTTACAAAAAAACTGTTTACTAAAGTACTAAAAAATTGCATGATCCAAGATTACAACCCAGAATTCTATATAGGTATACTAATTGTAGCAATTCAACAAAAGGTAGAAAGTCAGGTGGTGCTGCTGCTCTACTTATTAAAATCCTACTCTTATCCCACAATGCCTAGTTGGTTGTATGTTGAGATGAATGGCTTTCATATAAAGAAATCGCTAGCTACACCACCAAAATGGCAAGAGTTCTTTAGTAAGTTCTCCCTTTCACATCATATTTGCCCAATTTTATCCAAATTTCTTCAATCCCAAATACATTTTTGAGTTTTGTAGAAAGATCATCAGATTATACTGTGGAGTTTATGTCTTGACCCCCAATTCTGACCCCCTTCTCTTTTTCCCCAGTACCCCCTTTTAATTTTTATAATTTTTTGTCATTAATAAAGAGCCAGACCTACATGTATGGAGCGTGTCAGATTAAGAAGTTTTTATAAAGCTTATAAAGAGTTAAATCAGAAGCAGCCAATCATGACGTACCCCATCATCTCTTCCCACCTTATTCTTTGCAACAATTTTGTAATTCTAAACTTTTTCTCTTAAGCGTGGATCACAGAATACCTGCAGCCTAGAAACAGAATACAGTACCCAAGACATCAAGGTAACCCCAAACTTATTCATTTATATATAGGCCAGTGCTCTCACTTGTGAGGGTATTGATTTTTTGATTGTTTGCTTTCATTGTATCTTTTCAACTATAAAACAATTTTCTCTTGTCATTTTTATTATAGTTTTTTGTTTTCCTAGAAAAATTTGTGCATCATGATGTTCATTGAGACTATTTAGATGTTCCTTCTAAGATGGTTTACCCCTCATCAGCTACAGGGCTTTAGAGCCTTCCTAGCAATAGTTTCTTAGTCACTTGGGTGGTCCTTGGGAACTGCAAGTTTGGAGCTAAAGCTCGACTTAGCTCTATGGTCCTTACACCAATATTATTAAAAATATTTTACATACCCAGAATATGAAAACATTAAAAATCTGATGTACAAATGATTAAACTAAAGAGTTAGAATAACATATAGGTACAAAATATAAGCCAAAGATGCCTAAGTAAAGGAGTCAAATATCTATTTGGAGTTTAGATTCATATAACTGACATGTGTTTTTTACATAATATTCTGATCAAAAATTACAGGCATCTTACATCTACAATATTATTAGATTCTGAAATAATGGTGCATATTAGATATAATACAATAGGAAAAAGTTTAGGATAAACTCTACTTAAATAAAAAGCTTTTAGGGGTGAGTTAGCCTAGTGGGGTAATTTCTTTCATTTAAGCATCATTTTGTAAATTAAAAGTGACTTTAAAAAAGTTATAAATAAGATTTTATTAGGCCAACATATTACTGCACCAATAGAGTAGTTACTCACAACTTTAATACAACAAGTTACAGTAGGATATGCTGCCTAACAGTTTCCAGCACATAGAAATTGCCGGCCTGCTACAGTAGACTTAATATTAAAATCAAGTACTAAGCGGTATGAAAGTCACTTTTGCCAGCCGATTTTCTGCGAGAAATAGCTCCATAACTATTGACGACATTGCCAAAACAAATCTTATCACCTCAGCATCTGCTCTTACAATTAACATGGACAAAACCTTTTCTAAAATAACTTTATAGGACAACCATATTTTATTGATTCCACCACTCTGCCAGGATAAAAAGTAGACATCATAACGGTGGAGTCAGCACCCACTGCCCTTAGGATTCTCCTAGAAAAAGCCGCCCTAGCGCTGGCTGGCAAGGCTCCTAAAAAACCACACCCATAATAATTCTCCAAACTCCAGTAATAACATAAAGAATAATCTTGTGGGAACCTCACCCATCAAGGTAGTGAACTTCGACAACTTGCTCCATATGGAAGGATTTTTCTTGCTGGAACTACCAAAGATAGTTTAATTCAGAATAAGAGTAATTCATAAACAACTCTTCTAGGAATTGCTCAAACCATTGATTAATCCTAAAAGTTTGATAATCAGCTTTCTCAAGACAAAACCCTTAAAAAGTTATAGTTACCTCCAGATTTAAATACAAATCAAAATACATCCAAGAACAATCAGTGAAAGCCCATGAGTTTTGTAGAACATATCTAAATTCACTGTCTTGAACTGGTGAAAGCCAGTAAAGCTTCCCGCAACATGACCACAAATTATTACCTGTCAAAAGACATGCTCAGATACAGAGGAATTCTGCCTGTGATACTATAAAGTGGGAAGCATAAAAAGAACCATATTGAACATCCATTCAGTGGTTCATAAAGCAAAAACCCCTGTTACAGCTACCATATGGCATGAACAAAAGCTTTCACCAGCGCTTCTAAGAGATAGCTCAATACTCAGATCCTGATTAAGATGCCTATTTTCTTTAAGACATCTCACATCCATACTGAGGATGACTTGATTGGGTAGAGCTCCTGTCAACCAATGCATGGTGGAAGCAGCTGTCCTAGAGAACTTCAAGCCCACTGACGGTAAAACAAGGCTCAAAGCAAGAACCAACCTCCAACCGCCATGGAGTACAAGGCTGATGTTGGAAAATCGACTTTGGGCTCTGCTAGTTGGCAGGCTAATCAGTATGAAGACTGGTCAGCCCTTGCCGTTTTACCTTGGGCGTCAGGGCTAGAAGTTCCAGATAACCCCTTGGCATGTCACCTGTGCCATTTTGGGGATCCCTTTAACCTAAACTACAGCCACGAAACAAATATAAACTTATAACAAAAGGTAGAATAGGAAAAGGGATTTATTTATTGAAAGGGAAGCGCCAGGTATTTATACTATTTACAAAAGGGCTACTGCGCCCATTGCTGACCTATTGGCTCTTCTGCTGGTTCTTCCAGCCAACCACTTCTCTTCTTCTTCTATTTCTTCTTCTACTTTATCTCTTCCCTGGCGTCAAACCTCTCACTCCATCCTTCCCAATGTCTGAATTAGTTTTGGTTCATCCTCAGCCCTAAGTCGCCGGTGAGCCATATAAATAATTAACCTAAATAAGCATCAAATTTATATTTGACCTTCAAATTAATAATGTTGCGCCAGAAACAACTTCGGTTACTCGCTTTGACTCAGAATATCTTGGCATCTCACCAACATCTATTCACGTCTTATCTTGATAATAATTTAAGCACTGGAAACAACCTCGGCTGCTCAACTCATAATTGTTGAATCTACCAACATTGGATTATCAGCAAGCGAACACATAGATAAGCAAATTATTGTCTTTCTGCCAGAAATCCCACAACAGACCACAAATGGCTGTTGGCGTCGACCACTGATTCCATTGACTGATTGGATCATCCTCAGCTATTAGTCACCGGTGATCCTTCTACTAATTTAGGGCCACTGATTGTCCCCATTCAAACCTAAATACCAAACTTGGCGGAATACAAATTTCAGCTCAACCCAAACTGGGGAGCAACTAACCAGCAATCAAACCAAATAACACAAAATTCAGCCAATAAACCATTCCACCGGGATTGGCTATATTATTCCAAATAATGCTAAATCATTGTAGGATTCCATCTGGTTAAAATCACGACAGCTGTTATCCACACATAAATGGCGCCTTCTGTTAAAATCTTGGGAAAATCACTTATGGAACTTAACTCATACAACACATACTTCTCTAACGCTTCAATCATACTAGACTGGACACGTCAATTAACCTACTGACATACTGCTCAAGTAATACAACACTAACTTCTCCACAAGGAGGCTCTGCCATGAACTGCATCCAATTTTATGGCTACTGAAGCCTTAACACTAATCATATACAAACATCCACCCACTATAGCATACAACGTGCTTAAAGCCAGCTGTACAAAGAAGAAAGTGGTGGAGTGGGGCCCTTATGGGACTAATTATTGGAAAATTTCATCAATTATGCACAAAAAAGGCTTCACCCTCCTCATTATGAAATAGTGTATTCATAATGAGATAATAAAACCTTGTTCATGACTGGGCTAACCTGGATGTTACCAAAAACATCCAAGAGACCCTTCAAGTATGCTCCTTAACCCTGGACAAATAGGTAGTATGGAGATATTACAATCCCCCCTGGCCAAAGCGACGAACTGGGATGCATCAGGTTTTACCCTTGAGACTGCTCGACCCTGAATTGGGCACAAAATCTCTCCAATGCAGTAACAGTGATACGTGAAGTTATGACCCCTCAACTCAGATGGGACTATTTTTAGATTATAATATAATTTAAAATGATATGAGAATGGAAACAATATGTCCTAGAACCCTCATTTGTGTCCCCTACGCCTCAGAGAACTCCACCCCATCATAAGACTTTTAGTGGTAAGAGGCAGTTATACCTGCCAAAACAGCATGTTTGTTCACCAACACAGGCTCAAACAGCGTAACTGTGCAGGACTGGTGCTAGTGCAACTCCATCACTTCAATGTCCTCCAACTTTACATTCATTTGTCATGCATTTCCAAAGATACTTTAAGTGGTATACCCTTAGCTTCTCCCTCACCAATGCTCAAGGTTAGCAGGTTTTAGAAATCGGTGCAGTGATGGCCTGCAAAATCAGCAAACATGGAATCAATATGCACCAAATCGAGGCATTCTTGAGCCATAGCTTCAGCCTCAATTAATTGATAAGCTTTGTAAAAAAGAGTTTTTAAAACTGAGTCCCCAAAGCCTCTAAATTAAAATAATTTATATAGCTCAACAACTGCCAATCACAAGGAGCCATTGTGGAATGGCAACAGCAGCCATATTGATTTTAAACGCTCCTTTATCAGTGGCTAATTTTTGCCTTTCAGGCTCTTAGATTATAACTCAAGGACGTCATCTGCATCCACTTCCATTTGGTCATGGAGGAGGAATAAATAAACTTGTTTGTGACCATATACCAGGAGCTGGACAATGTCCTGTTAAGTGGCGATTACAATCACCATTGGGTGCTAAAATGTAGCTACATATTGATATTTTGATTCTCAGCAATAATGACCAAAAAAAACTTACAGAGGTGAGAATTAGATACAAATACTATCTGCAAAAAGAACAAACCCACAACATAAACCATAACACCCAATGGGTTACATTTTACAACATGATAATGGACCAAGAACATAAAAGGGTCCACGAGGCAATCTGCACAGGCTTGTCATATTACAATAATTACGGGAATTCTGAAAAGCCAGTGAGGATATATTGTCAATTGCCTTTGCGCTCGCAAGTGGAGGTGCTCTATGAGTTAGCCCTGGATGAAAGCTAACATAATGCCCTACCAAATTCATCTGCATCCCAGGCCTCAGACACATTGTCTATTATGAACAAGATAACGCCAAGCAGATGTGCTGGTTCTGTCACAAGAAGGTATATAAAATGTACTTGTACCACCATAAAAGGGGTAAATCATCCTAAAATTATGATTTATCACCAGGATAATGAAAGTGCGATCTAAAACCTTTCAATGGCCCAAGGCCAAGAAATGGCTTCCATGCAACCTCACGCAGGTTGTAAAATGGAACAACAGCAAAAGTGTTGAAAATTTGGGCTTCGCCTGATGGCTGGTTTGTTGGTTGGTGGAAACTGCAGCTTTGAGCATCTATTGTGTGAGGACAATAGACAGAATTGTGCTTTAAATTTATGATATAGCTTTTTGGTAATAATTCAATTGTATACCTGGTCATTTCACTTGGACGATGGCCTGCTGCCCTGATCCTACTGATCCCAAGTGAAAAGACTTTAATATAAAATAAAGTGATAATGCAAAAAGGTTATAAGATAAATTAGAAACTTAATCTAGAAGTTTATGGATATAAATATTAGTGTAATTGCAAGGGTTATTTATAGGGTTCGATGTTAACCACATCTTACCCATGACAACTTACTTTTTAGTGACCCTTGGCCACGTAAAAATTTTGTAATGACGTCTACAAATACTTCAACTCAGGGCATCATGCTCAGCCTCAGAGTCAGAGTAAACACCATCATCATCCTTTAGATGGCATTTCATCATATCTTCAAAATAGCTGAACTGATTCACTTTCACGTGCAATTGGCAGCACATACCAAGGTGATTCATATCACTAATTAGTAATTGATTCGATTGAAAACTTGAAAAGATTAAAAACTAATTTTGACATAGACCAACAAAGCCCACGTGCCTGAGTCATTAAATCAAAACTTAAAGTTAAGTTCAACCTAACCAACAAAGCCCTCAAGCCCGTGTCATCATAGTCAAATATAATTAAGTGAAATTGCTAGGCTACAAATTCAAGTTCAGATATAATTAGGATAACTTTGGTTTAAAATAAGCGATGATTTAAATCCAGTCAACCATTCAACAAAAAAATTGACGCCAATCATAAAGAGGTATGGGATCATAATTCTACAAAGAATCCAAAGCTTGAAATGAGTCTTTCATTTAATATGAACCTGGAGGTGTATGAAATGGACGAGGGTTTGAGCCCCAAGGCTGCAGCGCCCCACCCAACCTGGGAAAGGTAGGCCAATAAAGAGGAGATTGCTGGAGGAAGGCGGGACCCAAAAAAGCTTCCAAAAACCCTGCAAGGTAAAGACTTCTGTGAAAGTGGAAATCACCGCTAAAAAACCATCTGTCAGCAAACTATCTATTGAATAGCATTTATTTAAAAGTTCTTAACTGAAAATCAGCTTAAATCTACATCACGTTTCAGCCATGTCTGAAAAATCACAATTAAAGCAATTACCCCACTCTATATAAGATCCAAATTGATGAATATGAGAGTCACCCATGATCTGCTGCCAAGAAAATTGCTCAATCCCCATATCCAAAGAATCAATAAAGTTTTATGATTAAGCTAACGCCCTTTTATGTTTAATAAAGAAATGAGGGATGGCAATAGAGTTCCTAGCATACAAAATGGCTGAAAACAAAATAACTGTTCTAAATAATTACCTACGTCAATTGTCTGCTTCCCCTCACATAGCCTTAGCACCTACTGCCACAAAAAAACCAACCTCCATCTGAGACTCAATCCATAACCCAGACAAACATCTACTCATGGGTTATTTATCAGGAATGATTGCCGCAACAACAAATGTTGGGGTAATGGCTAAGTTTAAGATTAGAGCGAGGAAAAATAAACATTTTAAAACAAACAATAAAAATATTGACTTAATTTTTATTTCAGAAACACAAACTTATAGTCTTAAAAGACTGATGCCAAATTCCCGCTGCGTGTAAATTACCCATGTTCCTGCAGATTGGGCGCTAAGATATATAAATTATCACATTGCAATTGTTACTTTAAACAGAAGCCTGGACCTTCAATTTGTGGAGAAGACACACGCTGGTCAGATCCTTATGCCCAAGGCCACTAGTAGGGACACTGGTAGAATTCTCTGGATGATTGCAGTTTTATGTATCGCTGAAGCCCCACAAAACGCCAAATCTTGGAAATTTCTATCAGAGATACAAAATGAAGAAGCTACAGGGATAGCAAGAAAACTTAAGTTGTTGGATGTAGTTTAAACTGGTATATGTTTCCAAATGTGCGCACCCTAAAATAAGGCAATGATGATAGAATACCTGGTATTCTCAGGGATCTGCCTGACAATAGATGAAGAGGAAAGCATTACAGAAACCCTTACAAAGTGAACATTTGATAACAAAGGAGAGCTGATTATTTCTTCAAACTGGACTTCATCCTGTTTTTGTCTAATTTAGAGCCGCTGACCCCAAACATTGAGGTTAGAATGAATGCAGAAAGAGACCACATTATTATAAAGTAGCCATTGATCTAGTTTAACCCAAAGCAGCGCAATTTGGCAGATCTTGTTGGCTATGCTGAGGGACATCAGATAGTGGCAGACCAACATAAATAGTTTTGATAAGACCATTGATCATCTGAACCAGCAACCTGGTATAGATCCTCTAAGATGATGGATGAAACAAGGACTATATTAAAACAGGACAGCTTAAAGTACAAAAAAGCAAAAACTACAAACGAAATTCCAAAGGAACAGCTAAAGGATGCCCAACAACCTTTTAGCTCTCGTGGCAAGACACCAAAGACTACGGAGTAGTTATTGGAAGATGCATAAGTGGTACTGAGCTCTACTAATCAAGTAGTACTCTGAATGCCAACCAAATACCATCTACCAGCATCAAAGAATAGTTAAGACAATGACCTAAGAGAGCTTGATGGGCCTCAAGGATATCACATCCCAGGACAAGATAAGTGTTAGGATCTTTGCCCATATTCCCAGCTGACTAGATTACCAGGAATCGCTAGGAGATAATTCCCTGATGTGAAGTAAATTAGATATCAGTTGACCCTGATTTTGGGGTAGCTATGTTTAGGGGGATTTTAGGTATTCGTCTGGTCATATACATCAGGGAATGATCCGGATGAATGCTTAAGATCTCATTGGGCAGAGTTGCCAACAAAATGAAGCATCTGATAGTTGATTAACTATCAGGTGTACCACTTATGATTAGTCAGGTTTCATCACCAACTGATTGGAAATTTAAGGATTAAGTTGTGAGGCGAGTGATTCTGCCTGCAATTAGCAAATTGATCAGTTGGTTTGGGACCTGCCTTAATATTTAAAAAGTCCCATTATATAATCAGGTCGCTTGCCAAATATGGTTGGTTCACTTGGATCGAGAGGAAAATGTTAGGGACATGTTTTCTGACTCTTTCCTTTTTAAGTCTTGAGGATGTCCAATGACGAAATCCTAGACAGGATGGGGAAGACCATCACTGCTGAGACGAGGATGGGTAATTCAAAGGTAATGGCTGCTTTTTATTGAGGAGGTGTCAACTGAGGGTTGAACGCTGAATTTCGCTACTATAAATTCCCTAAAGAATTAATTAATAAAATATCATAATTTGCCAAATCATAAATTACCATATCACTTTTACTAGAGTATTATCTTAGTAAACTTTATCAGAATCCATTTCAAGTTCTATTCTTTCTAAGGAATATTATTTCTGTGTGCAATAAGGAGACTTTTTAAAAAAAGAGTAAGGATCTGAGTGGCGATCCAAAGAAGAAGCTGAATCAAATTGGGGATTGCTGCTGACTTTGTGTCAAACCAGAGAAAATATAAACAATGATCTAAGCATAGATCGAGTTAGGTGGTACAAGGGAATGAATCCTATTCAGAACATTATAAGTATTTTGAGAGGAAATACTGGCCAAGCGTTAGCCAAAATCTAATACTTCAATTCAACTACATATATTAGATGCCATACTATTATCAAAAATTATATTAACTACAATCATACAACACAGTGAATTGCACAAAACCTAAACCTGTGCAAGTAATATATCTATAGGGGTTATTGGCCAATAATAATCAGAGAACTATAAATTTTTACAAAGTGGTGCTCACTACAGAGGTTTCGTTGAGTTTAAGATATTAGAACATGATGTCATATAAAGTTGTTTCTAATTCTGTCAATAAGTTACTAGGGAAAGTAACATTAATAAAGACATAGCGTGAAGTGGATCATGTTCAATTGCGTTCAACCAGCTCAGAAGTGGAACTCCTAGTGAAGCGAATTGAGGATACCAAGTTTTGGGGAAAGGACTTGCAGCCTAGATATGGAACTGTCTAGTGCTGCAAGAAAACCTGTTCCACCTGACATCTACCTGAGACGAAGATGATCAGCAGGGCCAACTCAGGTTGAAGTTGGGTCCCCTTGAAACAGTCCCAAGGAGTGAGGTGTTAAATGAGACACTAGATGAGACACTGAATGAAGCTAATGAGGCTAGATCAATCTGTGTGATTAAGGGATCGTTTTCAGATCCACCATTAGAATTAATTCCAAAGTTTAGGATGGTTACAAATGCCAAAAATCGTTTTTAGAAGAAAACGATTTGAACAATCAAATGAAACTGATTATTAATGAGGATTTATGATTTTAAGAGATACGAAGATTTAAGCATCAGTTGCTGAAATATGAAATGAATTAGGACCTGTTGGACGAATAACAAGTCGGTATTGAAGGCCTAATGTATGTGAAAATTCAAGAGTATTGCCAAAGTCAGCTAGTGTAGCCTATATGTGAAGAAACAGCGCTTCTGGTTGTACAGTGAAGAAGGTCAATACTGAAAAATTGGAAGTCTTGGCCTAAGAGAAAATAGTTGCAATGTTCCCAGAGGACCTCTGAACCATTAGATGGTTATGTCCTGAGATTTTGGTCAAGTCCTTTTAAGAGGACCACTGAACCAAATAGATAGTTAAATCTTAAGAGGATAAGATTTTGAACCATGATGATTGATAGGTTAGAGTATACCTAGGACCCAGTTTGGATGAAGTGGAAAAGAAGGACCTCTAAACCTAATTGTAGATTAAAAGTCTCATATCAAAAGAAAAATACAAAAAATATATAAATTATTAAAAATTGATTTTATTGTACCATGATTTTTGGACCTAAGAAGTGACGAGATATGCCAATGGAAAACCTAGAAAATGGGAATTCCACTAAGGATCAAGAATGCAAAAACCATACTGCCAGGATCACAAATAATAGTTGACATGGCATTGACATTAGAGATACCAGAGCTGCTGTATGGGTAGGTCAGGAGCCCCTGGAAGAAGTCCAGAGTAGAGATTTGGGTGGCTCTTGGAATAATAATGCCAGGCCATGGAGAAATTCGAGTTCTCTGGCAAATTTTAGTGAAAAACCAATGAAGGTTGAGAAGAATCAGATTGTCACATTTTTCATATAATCCCAATGGCTGAACTGCGGAAATTCCCTAATTTTGGGACCCTTGATGAGATAGTATTAATGTCTGGGGTAACTGAGAATATCAGCCTATTAGTTGATTGGGTGCAACTCGCTGATCTGATGGAAGGACAGCAAGAGGAGATGCTCAAATTGTGTAAAATTTTTTTAAGAATTCGCCCAGGACGACCACAATTTGGTATATGTGAGAGATATAATCCACAAGGCTGATACTGGGGAAAATTTACTGATCAGGATGAGACTGATTCAAAATCTCACTCTCTGCTCGGCGTAACTTTCCAAGCAATTTATTCAGTTAATTAAAAGCAAACACATAATCGCACACCAAAGTCTTGCTCTGATGTTGTTGGATCCACCACCAACTGTCCCAGCGTGGGGCAGTGGTGAAACTCCCCCTCCATTTTCCATCCAACAGGAAAACGCGCTTGGACTGGCTCGTTTAGGCATTCCAACCCTTGGGGCGATTTGTTCCTCTCAAGGATCTCGATGCCCATCTTGCATGAACCCAAGTGGTGCCCCGCTGCCCCCTGGTGCTCCCCCGGAGCAACATGCATTTCAGCCTTAGGGTCAAATATGGGAAATTCTTCCCATACAATGACCAAGCCATTATCAAAATGGCACAGGCGGTGATGACACCAGCCTGTTTTATTGACTTCTGCCCCTATAAGGGGTACTTTGATATTGGCTTCCCCTGTGAAGCCAATGCAGCCACTGTGGCAATGGTGCCATTAGTATTTAATATTTTCCCCTTCTAACAACTCAGACCTGGCTCCCAACGGACACCACCTTGGTGGTCCAGTTCGCTGGTTTGCCCACCCACCTCCCCCTGAAGTGCTCCACCAGGAGCTGGTGGAAGGTTTGGCAGCATACGGCGCCAACCCCATCTTACAATTTGTGGTCCCAAATGGGGCCACACGCCTCACTGGGCCTCGGGCATATGCCACAATCAGCCCTGAATTTACAAAAATTTCTTTGGCAATTCCCCCTCATGCCACCATCCCATCTGCCCCCGACCATCCGTTCTGGGCCCACGTTGAGGGCGGACAAACGATTTGTCCATCCTGTTTTGAGTTAGACCACTTGAAATGCAAATGCCATACTCAGAAACTTCCGCTGATGCCAAAAGTTTGCCTGATGCCCACCAATCCGCCGCCCACCCCGCGCCAACTCTGGCATGAGGTATGATCCTACATTCCCCTCCTCCAATGCCTGATGCTGCAGCTGCACCTGCAGCCATCAATCAGTATCCACCTTGCCCCAATGCCATAAATAATTCATCCAATCAAACATCAGATTGGATCCCAGTTTGATTCCATGTGTCTGCAAATGAATCAAACAAACCTCAACTGTATGCTGATTACCAAATCCAATTCAACCAAAACCCATGGGTGTTATTGGATGAAATCGATGAATCAGGTAACATCATTGAAGAACCAAAGCTGCAAGTCAAGCAGCTCTGTAACGCAGAATGGGATGCAAAATTCCCGCTTTAGAAATATGTCCCACAACCTAAAGCCAAACCGTTCTACAGCAACCATCAGCTTGCAGTAGAAGCAGCCACCACACCAGATTGCTATCTGCTCTGCAAAGCTGCCGCCAAATCTGTGGCTGCGCTCGCAGGAGGAATTCCACCTCTCATCATCCCCAAAAATCTTACTGCACAAAGTAAGATCAACATGAAAACTTTACACAAAAACGTCACTGAAGCCATCCAGAACATGGTAACAGTAGCACGAAATCTGAAAGAAAAAATCACCCAAACCAACATTGCTATATTTGTTAAATTCCCAGATACCCGCCTCAAAGCTGAAGACGCTTTGGCCAAATACATCGTTGGAATTATAATAGCTGGCAACTATTTGGAAGTTCCAGTCATCAAGGATATCAAACCCCATGCCGCTGATGCCCCCACACCCTTACTATCTGCCTTAACATGCACCCTACTCTGGGATGAGATGGATGCAGCCGAAGACGAGCCCCCTGATCCCCCTCCCTTCCACCATGGAGGGATAGCAGTATTCCTGCCCACCTGGTTGGATATTTTGTTAGGTATGATTCAATTGATCCGTCCATTTTTGGCGTTATGTTTGAATCATTATTTTTTTATTATAATTTTTAGTTATAGTTCAGTAATGTCCATCCCCTGGTTAGCTTACCTCAGTTAAATAAAACTTAAGGATGAGACTGATATGTTGGTCAAAGGCAGCTGAAGTGGTAGTGGAAGAAGAAATCAGAAAACTATTAAAACATGGGCTTCTAGTTTTGTCATTGAGTCCCTGGGAGAGTCCAATTCTTATCATAAAGAAGAAGGATGGCTCTAATAAGGTGGTTATTAATTATCAGAAGCTGAATAAGATTTCAAAGAAGGATTTGTATCCCAAACCAAGAATTGATGATATGCTAGATAGATTGGGAGAAGCGTAGTATTTCTCCACAATGGATCTGATATTGGGATATTGGCAAATCGATTCTCTAAGAGAAGACCACGAAAGATGCACAATTATTACTGCGCAGGGGCTATATCAACTGGTGAGGATGCCCCAGGGTCTGTGCAATGCGCCTGCGACGTTCCAGAGGAGCATGGATGCTATATTATATGACTTGAAGTTGTCATGCGTCCTGGTGTACTTTAGCGACATCAATGATTTCAGTAAGACGTTTACTGACCATTTACAACACTTGGAGGAAGTAATCAAGAGACTGCCACAGCCAACCTAAAGATTAAGCTGAGTAAGTTTTACTTCTTCAAGAAAGAGTTGGAATATTTGGGATACGTGATCAACTCTAGTGGACTGCAGCTGCAAGCCCAGAAGATTGAAGCCATAGAACGAATGGCTGTGCTGAAGAGTGTCTGAGATATCCAAGTGTTCCTTGGAATGGTCAGATACTATAGAAGATCTATTCAGGATTTCGCCGTAAATGCCAATCCCTTATTACGTCTGTTGAAGGATCCAAAGAAAGTATTCATATGGAATAAAGAAGCACAGAAATCCACCGATGAGTTACGCCAGTACCTAATAGATTCTTCTTTTGAAATATCTTAATTTCGATCAAGAATTTATCATACAAACTGATGCTTCATTAACAGCAATTTGCGCCATATTGAGCCAAGTAGATGAACTTGGGTACTAAAATCCGGTGGCATATGTGAGCTGGACACTCTCAGCCGCTGAGAGGAACTACACTGTTAATGAGCGTGAATGCTTGCAGCCATTTACACATGTAAGCAGTTTTGGGTGTACATCCATGGAACGCACTTTAAAGTGGTGACGAACCACTATTTGTTGCATTGGCTTTACAATTTGAGAGAGCCAGAAGGATGACTGGCCCAAGGGGCACTTAAGCTCCAGGCTTATGATTACAAGATTGTCCACCAAGTGGGGGCTTCTCACCAGAACGCGGATGGCTTATTGCGTTACCAATGGTCCAGATGATATACCAGCAGGCGGATGAGTTTTTCCAGAGAATGGTTGATGGAGAAATTGGGAATGAACCCCGAGAATCTAAGGTATGCTATGGAAGGTGATGGAAAACACCAAGACCATGGATGGACAAGTTTTCAAGATGATTAATGGGAAGAAGTTACTATTTAAAGCCATCGGAAAGATCAGCTATCATTCAAGCCGCTCATAAGGTTTTTAGGTTTGGAGGCCTGAGAAAAATGACTGACCATATTCGCCAGTACTACTACTGGGAGTCAATCAACTATGATTTCACAGACTATATGGCTTGCTGTGTGGAGTGCCAGTTACACAAGCCACATTAGAATATGACTGGATACTGACTGGTCCACCCTGGTTTTGCTTGGTATATGGTGTCCATTGATGTGATGGGACCGCTAATGATGAGCACAAGGTGAGTCAAGTACATAATAGTTGCAATTGATCATCTGACGAGATTGGTCAAGATGAAGGCCTTGGCAAAAGTAGACACTACCAGTACTGCAAAGTTCATCCTAGATCAAGTAGTATACCAACATGGATGCCTGCAGGTCCTGCTGATTGACAATGAGACAAACTTCACATCTCATGTGATCCTGCGGTTAAATGAGATAATGGGGATCTGAAGATTTTTGTCTGTACCCTACCAGCCAGAGACAAACGGACTGGTGGGATGAGTTAATGGGATACTGGCTGTGATGCTGAGTAAGCTGGTTGGAGGAAGAACTTCCATGTGGGGAATGTACCTGAGTTTGGTGACGTTCACCTACAATATCAGGCATCATATGGCAACGGTAATAACGCCATTTGAGTTGCTATATGGGAGGAAGGCCGCATTGTTATTAAAATATATATTTGGTGGTGGAACCAACATTGTGGATGAGTGCCAAGCAGTACCTGAACCTATTGACAAATATCCTGATTAAAATGCAATTGCAAGCATTTGATACTACTTTAAAGAAAAGGATATTAGTGAAAATGACAGACGATAAGAACTGACTGCCCTTATCAGAATACCAAATATGCAAAAGAGTTGCCTATTGCAATTTACATTGTTTTGGGAGAAGAAACAAATTGGATGCATTGTGGTCAGGTCTGTTAGAGATTATCAACAAGATGACAATGGATGCATACTCCATCAACAACCTCTTGGATGGAAGGGTAGTGAATTGAGACCATGGTAAGTATTAAAGTGATGGATCAAGGGAAAAAATTATAAAAGAGTTCCAAAAGGAATGCTGAACCATTAAGTTGGTTATGTCCTAATTATTAAGTCAAGTCCAATAAAGGACCACTGAACCAATCTAGATGGTTAAGTCTTAAAAAAGCAAGACCTCTGAGCCATAGAAAACTGGTAGGTCTAAGTATACCTAGGATCCAGTTTGAGGGAATAAAATAAGAAGATGGACCGCTGAACCAAAATAAGGTCAAGTCCTATGGAAAAAGAAAAGAAATTAAAGATTAATAAAAATATTGAAAAAAAAATTATTAAAAACGCATAGAAAAACTGATATATTTTTATAGTTTTTATTTTTTATTGACTATCCTCAATTTGGTGATGATTCTGCCTATGTCGCCTCTTAGGTGAGGGAGGATGGATCGCAGTAGGAGTGATTAATCCATTGAAATCTATGTGAGATTGGATGTTAGCGAGGGCTAAACCTACATGAAACCAAGTTTGTTGCGTGGACACAGATCCCTGCTAGAAAGTGACTAGGGGAAGGGAAAATGAAATGTCAGAAAAAGCCAAATGTGATACCCTGGAGCAGGGAGGGAAGCAACAGTATAAGAAGAGGCAGTCTGCAAATAACCCTGAGTAATCCAAATATGGATCAGATCCAGAATATTGGCCTTGAGTGCTTGCCGGTGGGCTTTGTCAAGAAAACTGGACATATGTGCTGGCAACGAACAAGGGTTACTAAATAGGGGTTTCTGAATCATGCCCCTTATCAAAGCTATCAGAGGAAGATACTGATGGGATACACCAGAAACAAGATAGTTATGCAAGGAGTAAATGACATCCTACAAGCGATGACTATGGGCTTCTCAGAAGACGAAGCATAAAGAGCGATGGAAACTGGGAGAGGATGTAATCTTTGTGGCCTAACTTCAAAGATCTTGGCTGGCAAAGCTAAGAGCATAGGCTGCAATATCCCAATCTAGGATGTTTTCAAGATTGGAAAAATTCAGAGCTAGGGACAGAGCCTCGGTGACTTGGGCCCTTAATTCTGCATATGGTAGTTTGAAATGTATGCTGTTGCTATAGAGTGGTTTCAGTGGCCAAGACAGCTGTCTTTTAATATTGACCAAGTTGAAAGAGGAACTCAGGAAGCAGGTCTGACCCAGCGAGGAATGAACGATTGAGAGCAAAAGGCATTGGTTCAGGAGGTTTGGTGATGATGTTAGGAGTATCTGTAAAAGGAGCTAAATCCAGGAGGGTCTTGAAATCTAACTTTGGAATTGATGACAGAGAAAGGATTGGTTGCAAGTCATTTGAGACAATCGCTAACCTGGATTCAGTGGGGTTGGTTACCATTTTTACTAATTTTATGGAAGACTAGCCACTTGTACTTGACTAGGAGTATGAGTCCTGGAAGGACCATAGAAAAGGTTACATCGCACGGAATGATCATCAGCTGGAAGTACTGAAGGTCTTGATCAGACAAATTATTGAGCGGCTGTTGGTACCACAACTCAGAATTAGACATATTAGCTGGATGAGAGGGGGGATGTCAGACTTATATGATAGTCAACATTATGCATTCTGAAATTAATTAAGCTCCAATTTTGGATAAATTAATCTCAAAATTATTTGTTTTAGATCTCCAGAGAAGAATTAAGAGTGATATGAGCCAAGAGGTTATTAAGAAGAGATAACAAGGGCGAACATAAATGAGCATTCTTAATTGGGCCTTGAAACAAACATTGTTTCAAGAATCTCCTGTTGAGGCCAAGGAGAAAATTGGGAAAATGAGGATGCCATACCAAGATTCCTAAATATGACAGCAGGTCATATGCCCTGACATGGGAAAACTGGATCCTAGGATTAATGTCATCATGAGTAAATTAATCAGCCCAGCATGACAGAATGTCATGGGGACCGCTATCTGAGTAGGCAGTAGCGAGGAGGAAGAGGAAGAGAGCCGCATGCAAAAGGTCATCCTGAGCAGCGTAGAGTACTGGTGATTATACTCCGCCTGAGCAAATGAAGTATTTGACTGAGTGTCTAAGGTGGTGTTCTCCTGCCCTGATCCTTTTCTCACTGGAAATCTAGGAAAGGGGGGATGCGTTGGGATTTTTGCCCATATTCCCAGCTGACTAGATTAACAGGAATTTGATAGAGGATAATTCCTTAATCTGAAGTTAATTGGATATTAGTTGACCCTGATTTTGGGGTAACTATGTTTGGGGGATTTTAAGCTACACTCCTGGTCATATCCATCAGGGATTGTTACAGACAAATACTTTAGAACTTATCAGGCGGAGTTGCTGATGAAATAGGGGCATCTGATAGTGATTAATTATCAGGTGTACCAATTAAGATATCAGATTCATCTCTGACTTATTGGGAATGAATAGCAAGTTGCGAGGTGAGTGATACCACCTGTAACAAGCGAATTGATCAGTTGGTGCATGACCTGCCTAAATGGGTAACAAGTCCCATTACCTAAGCAGGTCACTTGTCAAATATGGTTGGTTTGCTTGGATTGAGAGGAAAATGTTAGGGACACGTTTTCTAAAACTTTCCATTTTAGATCTCAAGGATGTCCAATGACAGAATCCTAGCCTAGATGGGGAAGACCATCGCTACTGAGTTAAGGATGGGTAATTCAATGGCAATGGCTGCCGTTTCATTGAGGAGGTGTCTACTGAGGGTTGGGCGCCAAATTTCCTAATATAAATACCTGAAAGAATTCACTAATAAAATATCATAATTTACCAAATTACTTTTTTAAAGTATTAGCTTGCTAAACTTTATCAGAATCCATTTCTAGTTATATTCTTTCACGAGGATAATATTGCTGTGTGTGATAATTGGGAGACTCTTTAAGAAAAAGAGTAAGGATCTGAGTGGGGATCCAGAGAAGAAGCTAAGTTAAATTAGGGGTTGCTGCTGACAGTGTGTTAAACCAGAGAAACCGTAAACAGGGATCTAAGCATAGATCAAGTTAGGTGGTTCAAGGGAATGAATCCCTATTCAGGACATCATAAGTATTTTAAGAGGAAATACTGCCCAAGCGTTGGACCAAAATCTTATACTTCAATTCAACTAAGAATAATAGTCGCCATACTATTATCAACAATTATATCAACTACTATCATACAACGCAGAGAATTGCTAAAAACCTGAACCTGTGGAAGAAATATATTTATAGGGGTTATTGGCCGAGGATAATCAGTAACCCTAAAAATTTTTACAATAGGGCAGGGTGAAACCCGCTCAGGAAAAATGTCACACCCCCAGAGTAATAAAAATTGAGTTAGAGAACTTCTAGGCAATCATCTTCACCACAAGACCTGAGGATCAGCATTCAAATCCCTTATTAACCTGGCAAAGCCAGCGCTAAGGATTGCTTGGCCAAAGATAAATAGAACCTCGCCACCAAAAATCACAATTACAGAAGTTAAACGAGATTTGAAGGATCATCAAAAGAAAAGTGACAGTAACTGACAACATGCGCTTGGAGATTCTGAATGTAATATGCAACTGCATTGTTTCATAACTTTCCATATGTATAACCAATTCCTAAAACTAGAGGCCAAAAATCAAAGAACAAGAGACTTTTATTGTGCTTCTCTTCAAGAAGGTAATCCAGTGGAACCTTTAGGCTGGCCCCAATAGATTTGTTTTTAAATTCTATAACTGTTATTACTAATTTTATTCAACTGCTCATGAACATGGCACCATGCACCCTCCATAAGGCATGACATGTTACATCAATTGGCGTACAATCAGGGACAGTATCAGCTCAATTAAAAAAACTTCTTTCAGGACACATGAGGACCACTTAGAATGGCTATCTTTTGTTTTTATACATAGAGAAATCATATGAATGGATAGCATGGCCTTTATTTAATGTGTCAATTCCTTAAGTCATAATCCTCATCAGCTTTTTATCTTAATTAACAATTCTGTTATTTGGGGTTTAACCACCTATGTTAATATTGCTAACGGTCTTATGGACATTATTTCTATTTACAGGGTTCACTCCAAGGTTATCTCATGTCCTTTGTCCTTTTTAACTTCGCCACGAAACTCTTGCTGGCGGCAGTGAGATAAAGCTCAAGGAATCGTCAACCCCAACTAATGTTTATGAGAATTTAGGCCTTTAATGATGACATGGAGGTAGGCATTAGTTCTAAATATGACCTTAAAGCTGTTGAGGAACTTCTTGGCTCCTACTAATTAATTTCAAAATGCAAAAATAATTTTTGAGAAGACTAACATAGTAAAAATAGGAATTCCAAGTTTACCCACTATCTGTCCTAACTATTCTCTACACAATCCAAACGCTCTGCAACTTTTGATTTCATTCAACTAAAATGGCCTGGCAGTAAAGTAGATGGAGCAGGAGCTGATAGCCAATATGTCAGCTTATTGGTCTACTGGAAGTACACGCATCTTAACTTTGAAGGCAAGGTGCAAGTAATCAACATTTTTATCATGTCCAAGCTCAGGTAAAAGATTCTACACGCTGCCAATAAGCCCAAAGTTATAAGCAAGATGATAATCTCATCCACACCATTCTATGTTACAAGTCAAAGCTGGCACCAATCGCCTTACGCACCTTCTCAAAGCCCAAGCGTAAAGGGGTCATGGGCCTAATTATTTTATAACCTGCACTTGGAGGATATGGACCAGGTCTTTCCTCTTCATGGTGAAGACACACATACACTACCCACATCTCATGTGGGGCACCAGCGTGGCCTAGGTTTAAGGTCATCCAGAACCAATCTCAAAAAATCCTTATAAGAATGGATGGTGACCCACTCAAATCTGTCCACCTGGAAAATGAGCCCCTACTAGTGGTTGTGAAACATAGTGAATTAGCTAGGCAGCTGGTTATTAAAAACATGTCTTAGGATGCCAATAAGATTCAATGGGATACTGGATTTTATAATTTAGTAATGAGCTCACAATTATGTGGGAAGAGTATTAAATATAATGATAATAATTTCTCAACAATGTCATAGAAGTTTTCTAGAAATCTAGTCCAATCAAATTCAGAAACTTCTCTTAAAACCTATCCAAACCTTCCAACATGAACTTAAATTTTAACCAACTTGGCAGAGGAGCGGCATAATACCATCTACATCCTTAAGGATTTAGTTTTAAGCCTCAATTTCAAATTAGTGTCCTCCAAATAGCGCTTGATCACCAGGTGGATCCTGAACCAGGATATCAAAATCAGGAAAGACAGCGCACAAATAAACCTCAGAAAAGCTGCCCAGTGTGCGCCAAAACTAAAAATTTAACCACCATTATTTTGATTGCGCCATTTTCAAGCAGTACTGGTCTACAATGAGGCACTTCATATCTGGTGAACAATTGTCACAGGATATTCATCCCTCCGCAACACCTTTTTGAAAAACCCTTCACTCACAGCCAATCCAGCTCTGAGCTTTCTTGTAACAGTACTCTATATAGCTAGTGCACTTGGCAATCATGTCCAAAAATTTGAGTAATGAGAGCCCCTATTACAAAGGTCTAGTCTTAAAAACAATTTAATTTTTTATACTCAGCTCATGCAAATCTCAAAAGACTCACGCTTAATTCCAGGGTTTCTAATAAGCCTCACGCCTGGCTTTACCCCTGAATTAATTGCTATACGTGATGATGTGACCAATAGACTAAAGCTCACTTGGTGAATATACCCACTAATGTAGGATCTGTGTCTGGTAAAGGCATTTTGCTGACTAGTAATGGTCAGCAATGCTAGTTGATCTATGACATTAATTCTGGTATATTGATTTTTGGCCAAAACTTAAATTTCTGCTATTTCCTCTTGCCATCATTTCGATCTTATAAAATAAAAGATACAGTGTTCATAGAAACCCTAAAGAGGTAATTAACTTTTAGCGGTTATGGATGATTTTGCTGAGCTTGTTGCACAGGTGAAAACCCACTGAGCAATGGAAAAGCGATATGTTGATCGTTGATCCTCAATAAAATAATAATAATCAAGTACTTAAATAAAGGAGCTTTTACCTCAATAATACCAATTTATTAGTATATAAACTAACGGCTAATTCCGTTAACCTTTCCCTTCTCTTTTACTCTTCAAAAGGCTTCCTCCCTCTAGTTCTCACACCCAACTCTTAAACCTTGGTATTCCTAGTAAGATTCACCCCTTCTGCTTAGTAATTCTCTATTTGCTATCAATTTAGGGGTTTATTATATGATTGAGGCTTTGGCGGAATTCCCTCAATTTGCCAAAAATATTATTACTTCAAAAAAATTTGCTTTGCATTGACATAATTTATTGCTCAATCTTGAGGCTCACCTCAACTCATAAATATGTTCCGCCAGTTAGGTGGCTTATCGTCCAGTCCCATAGATTTCATGACATTACCACCCCCTTGACTGGATGATAAGCTCCTATTACTTGTATGCCTAAAGGGACTTCGCGTGTACTCAGTTGGTAATCCAACCGCCTGCAGTTTCCTTAATAGTGTAAGTGTTGACACCAATCTTCTCAAACTATCTCAAACAGTTCAGTCCAAATGTTAGCGAGCTTGTTCTTCCGTCCAAAACCATGTTAGTCTAAGAACTATACATGATCTACAGCAAACTGCGGAAATCCACTATGTCTATTCTGGTCAGCTGCCTGATCACGAATCTTCTTAGCCAAACTGGTAGAATATGCTTCCATTTGTAGTTTGATCAGCGTCAATATTAAATTGGTCAAGTAACACTTCAGTTTCACGCTTCCAGTATCCTCCACACACGAGTAAAGTAGGGCAAGTAAATCTGGAGTCTACCATAGAGCAGTTGGAAAGGACTTTTGCTGGTGGACGAGTTGTAAATGATATTATACACAATGAAAGCTGTGGGTAGGAGGGCACTCCAT
Organism: Massospora cicadina; assembly: GCA_022478985.1. Classification (NCBI taxonomy): domain Eukaryota; kingdom Fungi; phylum Entomophthoromycota; class Entomophthoromycetes; order Entomophthorales; family Entomophthoraceae; genus Massospora; species Massospora cicadina. The sequence goes on along the minus strand of JAKSZP010005415.1, from coordinate 64,287 downwards.
TCAAAGAGTCAATCTTTTACAAGCTTGCGGAGTATGTTTACCAATGTTACGTTGACCCATTCAACCATTCCATCGGATTCTGGATGGTAGGGTGTAGTCAAGACCCCACAGTCTGCCATCAGTTTTTTCAACTTGAGCAGGATATGCGACATGAATTTGGTTCATTGTCTGTTTGGATGAACTGCAGACAGCCATGTTGCTGTATGACACACTCAATGATAAACTTGGGAGAGGTGACCGCCTCTAAATCATTTATTGCTCTTGCTTCCACCTGACTTGTAAAATGACTAAAGGCTGCTATTATATACATATAGCAGTTTGTGCCAGTTGGCAGAGGCCCCAGCATGTCCAGAGAAACAGTATAACATGCAAAACGAGGCTTAACCATATGGTAGGTAATCTTTTTGTGGAAAGGTTTCTCCACGTGGAATTGGTGACAAAAAGAAACCTTCTTAAGCACATCATAGTGCATACTCTTTCAATAGTAACTGGGTCGCAAGAACTCCAGAGTTTTCTGAAACTCTTCATGACCTACTTCTCTATGAACATCCATAATAATTGCTGGTCTAGTGGAAGGTTTCAGGAAACTCAGTGTCAATTATCCAATTTGATTATATAGATCCCATCGCTCAAAAAATATCCCATCTCAGCCCATCCAGCACTTTTATCACCTGTGTCAGATCATTGTGATATTTTCCCACAATCATCATCTCCTACATTATGTCTTCCAAATCTACCGTAATGGTGACCATTGGTAATTTTGAGAGACAGTTCGCATTCTGGTGTTTCACCCTGACTGGTGTACAATCTTGAAGTCATACGCTTGTAGCTTCAGGGCCCATTGCGAAAGCCGCCCTTCAGGTTCCCACATATTCTGCAGCCACCCCAAGGATACATGATCCGTGACCACTTTAAATTTAACCCCATGAAGGTAGACCCAGAACTGTTTATATGCATATATTACCACTAAGCTCACCCAAATGGTCACTGTGGAATTCCGTTCAGGGCCTGTTAAGCTTTGGCTACAATATGCGACGTGATTCTCCACATCGTCATCTTTTTGAGATATTACCACCCCTACAGTGGAAAGAGATGCGTCTGTTTTCACAATAAATTACTTCTCAAAATTAGGGTATTGCAGAATGGGCGCACTAGCTAACACTGTTTGTAAGACATTAAAAGCATTTTGACAACGGTCAGTCCAGTCAAAGGTAGCGTTACTCTTTGATAACTTGAATAGCGGGGCCCCAATACAGCTGAAGTTGGAGATGAACCGCTGGTAGGAACTGTTTATCCCCAAAAACACCCGAATATCCTGCTTATTACCCGGTTGAAACATCTTGTATATGGCGTCTACCTTTGCCAGCTGGGGACTAAGCACTTTTGAGCTTACCATAAACCTGAGATACTATAATTGTTCCTTAAAAAGTGGCACTTTCAGGGATTAATTTTGATGTTAGCTTCGGCGAGTTGGTGAAACACTTGTTACAGGTGGCTGAGTTGTTCCATAAATGTCCATGAGAGCACATTGATATTGAAAAGGTAGACTAGAACGCAAGACAGATTTAGGTCAACCAAGATAGTTCCATAGCCCGCTGGAACGTATCTGGGGTGTTGCACAAACCTTGTGGCATATGTGTAGGCTGGAACAATCCATTTGAGGTGATTATAGCGCACTTCTCTTTTTCCGCTGCCAGCAACTTGATTTAACTGTGCCCCAATATCAAGTCCATAGCAGAGAAATATTTTTCACCGCCCAGACAATCCAAAGCATTTTCAATTTTCAAAAGCTGGTATGAGTCTTTTTTCATGATGCTGTTAAGCTTCCAGTAGTCAATTACTACTCGGTTGGTGCCATCCTTTTTCTTGATGATTAGCAATAGTGACGCTCAGGGACTCTTTGACGGCTCTAAAATTCTATGTTAAACTAATTTATCTATCTCCTCAAATACAACCTCTTCCACCGCCTTTGAGAACAATAACTTGTGACCAAATGGGAGGGTGATCTCCTGTGTCCAACTGATGCACACTTCCATGTGCACATCACAAGTTGTGGTCATTGGATGCAAAAATGCCTTGTTGTTTATCAAACAGATCTATCATCCTGTCCTTCTGGTCCTCTGACAGAACAGTTAGGGCCTCATGTGAAATCACAGTCATTATGCTGGATAAAGTTTCTAAAAGTAATCTGAGGTCCTCCCAAGAACCAAAGTCAAGTATATGGTGGACCTCATCAATAGAATTAGGTGCAGATAAGCAACCACTTGGTGCCTTTGAACCTTCATAGACTCCTTCTGTAGGTTCGCTATAAACATCTTCACTTCCCCTCCCTGGTAACAGGAGCCCATGAGCCACATGGGGTTCTAGCCACAATTTCTGGAATGGCACCATAATTTTACCATATAGTCTCAGGAATGTCTATTTTGAGCTCCATCCCTATTGTAACCTGATGCTCAGAAGGTATACTTAAAGCACTGGCAGCCTGTAGCGGAATACCATTGTATTCATAAATCTGATTGAGAAGAGCATGGATCCTCCGCTTCATCCGCTGATATTGTACAGGAATCACACCGTTGCTATACATGAGATTATTTTGAATGAAACATATTGGATCTTCTAGGACTTTAGTAAGGGAAAATAGATGGGGATCCGTTGTCCCAAGAATGTTAAGTGTCCCCTCTGCCATATCAATACTGACCTGAATTTCTACATGAACGCGGCCCCAATCAACATGTTGCAGTGATTATTAGGCAGAACCACCACCAGAGCGGATGCCCCAACCAAACTGAAACTCAGAGGCAAAACCTATAAGTGCCCTCCAACACAGTGCTCTGTGCCCCTGAGGTCCCATACACTACTCAGTGTTCCACATAAGGCTTCAGTTGAAGCTTAGCCACGAGCTTGGTTATATAATAATATTGACATGAGCGCAGTTTCTATAATTACTAAGATTTTTGTATTTTGTATGACTATATCACAATATGTACACTCTGAATAAGAGGTATTGTTGGTGTTTATTACATGAACATCCAAGGGTTTTCAGTTATCCAGAAAAAATGATAATACCAGCTCTGATATTAGGATACTCCTGTGCAATTTTTCTACTGGAATTGCCATGTTCACCCCCACTAGGGGTTACAACACTGGTTAAGGGTCCAACTTTGATGGTATCATTCCGTTCTAGGATTTTCCAAGCATACAGTTTTTGCAGATCTTGGCGGAACTTTGAGTCTGCGTTATTGAGGTCTCTCACTTGGTTAAGGCCAAGATATCGTAGGTAATTTGTTAATATAGTAAATCATCAGGGTGAGTACTGAGACCAACACAAAGCAACTCATGGGAATCATCAGGGACACATAATATTTAAATTAGTGGAAGTTGAACGTCCTGTCTCTACTCCACTTGATATTTTCCCTATTTATTTGTGCAACTGGTACTGCATGGACATTCAATTTACCTGGACAGCTAGACGCATTATGTCTTTTTGGCCACTCAAGAAACAAGCATTTGTTAATGGCATTTGTCTCTGTATTACACCCACAGTTATGGGTTGGAAATCAAATGATGGATTGTAATTTGGCTGATAATAAGCTGTTTGAGTATAAAGGGGATGGAAAGGACCTACCAGAGCATTAAGTATACAGGGATTAAACAATGGACTGTACCCAAGTCATTGGTGTCTTTTTACTGATGGGTATTTGGTAGCAGTTGCAGGGGTTTCCCATTCCGCATTTGGAGTACTAAAGGTGATAGATAAATAGCGTAAACAATTGACAATTTTTAATAGCTCCACGTCATCTTGAATAATGTAGTTCATAGCATTATACAGTTATTAATATGGCTTGACAGCCACCATCATTGCTATGCCCACCTCCTCGTTAGTTATTATATTTTCTCTTATCAACACGTGAGCCTCATCTGTGAACCACCCAAAGAACTCCACTAATGACTTGTTCTTTTGAAACTGTATAGTCAAAAACTCTGCCTTGCGCTGAACCATTTTCGTCACACCCCCAAATAGGCAGATCGCAGTCTCCTTCACTTCTTGATACATTATGGTACTACTCTTAAGGTAACATGTGACATGGTTGGCGCTCTTGACATCCAGGTTGGATAACAACAGTTTAGCTTTCTGCCAATCATAAGCCCCTTCTACAACAAATATGAACTTCTTAAAGAATCTGGCTATATATCCATTGCAGTTATGTGGGGCAGCTTGTTAATGCAAACCCCTCCCTATCCAGCACTACTAATCCATTTATGCTCAGCACAGTAGAGCCGCTCTGTAGTGTCATCCAAGCGGTCAGCAAGTCAGCTGGATTGGCAAGCTACCAGGTGCAGTTGGTGAGAGGCTTGTCAAGCTGATCCATTATATTATTATTTTCTTGAAAAAGCATTTTTTGAGCCTGGAGTAGTGTATCCAAGGCAAGTTTCATTTCCACGTATTGATTTAACTCATTAACTGGGGTAGTACCTGTCAAGGGGAACTGGTGCGCCTTTTCTTAGTGAATATGGTGATTGTTGATACCTGATAAATAATAATCTATTACTTAAATAAGGATCTATTGTCTCAACAATACCAATTTGTTAATATATAAATTAATGGTTAATTTTGTTAATCTTTCCCTGCTGTCTTACTCTAAAAAGGTCTCCCCCTTCTTGCTCTCAAATCCAAATTAAAGGCTTGGTATTCCTACTCAGTTTCACCCCTTATGCTTAGTAATTCTCTAGTTTCTACCAATTTAGTGTCTTAATTTATGATTGAGTCATTGGAGAAATTTCCTCATTTTGCTAAACTATTGTTACTTAAATAGATTTGCTTTGCATTAAAATAATATATTGCTCAATCTTGAGGCTCACATTGACTCATAAATACAAATCGCCAGATAGGTGACTAATCCAGTCATATTATTTTTTATCAGGATTTTTCTTGCTAAATCTCTGGTACAAGTTTCTTTGAAACAGGTTCAATACCAGCATTGACTAGAGAAAACTTCGCGCAGTATTTTTTTATAAGGTCAACCCACCTAATTTGAACTTTTTTAAATGATAAGCTTATGCAGAACTGGTCAATAATATAGTTATTCCATTATACTAAATAAAAGCAAGGGTAAAACTGCAGGCTCAAAGTAAAAAAATTAGAAAGTTTCTATATTTTTTATAATATGACAGTATTCACGCAGTAAAACTACTTTTTAATTTAGATACTCTTTTAAACATATTATAATAAGTTAACATAGAGTATCTCTTATAAGCTTAAAAAATAATATAATTCTAACATGACCTAAAATTATTAATAGAAACAGAATATTAATAATTCTAGTTCATATGATTTTTCATAAGTAGGCAACTTAGTAATAATTCTTTAGGTTATCTTCTACTTTTACCCATCTCTATTAAGTCTACTTGAGAGTGTATTGTTTTATAGCTATGTAAGAATTTACTGGAGGGGTTATTATTGGCAAACAACCCTAGTAATTTTTTTACTGCACAGGTTCAGTTTTTTTGTGCACTTTGTCTTTATTGTATAGTATATTAGATTATCAGTTGATAATAGTATGATGACTATTATCTGTAGTTGAGTATTAATTCTTATATCTCAGGCCAGCACTCGGCCAGTTTTCTCAATTAAATATTTAAGATGTCGTGATCTAGGGATTTGTTCCCTCATTCTGTCCAACCCAATATTCACTGAGAGTCCCCAGTGACAGTCTCTTTGGTCCAACACACAGTCAGCAGCAATCCCCGATTGTGTCTCCTTCTTTTCTAGATCCCCGCTCATATATTTACTCTTTTCTCTAAGAGTCTCCCAATCATCACATACAGCAATAATATCTTTGAGAAGAATAGCACAATGTAAAGCTGATAATAGTTTACTACTTAAACTATATACTAAATGAATAGTATAGGACTTCTTTACTAAATGCTGCTCTTGTAGTTACTGTTTTTTATTATAAGTGAATCCTAGGGAATTTATAGTGGGGATTTGGTCGTCTAACCCTCAGTTGACATCTCTTTGATGAAACGGCAGCTGTTGATATTGAATCACTAATCCTCATCTCAGCAGCAATGGCCTTCCCCATCCTGGCTAGGATTCCGTCATTGGACATCCTTGAGACCTAAATGGAAAGAGCCAGAAAACGTGTCCCTAACGTTTTTCTCTTAATCCAAGCAAACCAACCATATTTGGCTAGTGACCTGCTTAGGTAATGGGACTTGTTACCCATTTAGGCAGTTCATGCACCAACTGATCAATTCGCTTGTTACAGGTGGTATCACTCACCTCGCAACTTGCTATTCATTCCCAATAAGTCAGTGATGAAACCCGATCAATCCCAATTGGTACACCTGATAATTAATCACTATCAGATGTACCTGTTTCATCAGCATCTCCACCCAATTAGATCTTAAGTATCTGTCCAGATTGATCCCCCAATGGATATGACTTGTCAAATATCCCAAAATCCCCTAAACATAGTTACTCTGAAACTCAAAACAACCTATTTCTAATTCACTTTGCCTTAAGGAATTACCCCTAGCGATTACTGGTAATCTAGCAGGCTGTGAATATGGGCAAAAATCCCAACATATCCCCCCTCTTGCCTAGATTTCCAAAGAGAAAAGGACTGGGGCATGAGAACAATTCTTCAACACTCAGTTAATTACTTCATTGGCTCAAGCTGGGTACACTCATCAATACTCAACACTGCTCAGGATGACCTTCGGCATGCGGAGCTCTTCCTCTTCCTCCTACCTACAGCCTTCTCAGAATGCAGTCCCCACAATCTACTGTCATGCTGGGCTAATCGATTTACTCATGTTGATAATAGTCCTGGGATTCAGTTTTCCCCCATCAGAGCATATGACCCGCTGTCATATTCAGGATTCTTGGTCTGACGTCCTTGATTTCCTTATTTTCTCCTTGTCCTAGACAGGAGACTCTTGCCATTGTTGTTCATTTCGCGACCCAATTGAGAATAAATATTTTTATTCGCCCTTGTTGTTTCTCACATAACCTCTTGGCTCAAGTCATTCCTAATTTTTCTCTTGGAGAGCTTGTACCATTAATAATGAGATTAATTTCTCAGAATTTAGAGCTAAATGGATTATAGAGTGCATAATGTCAACTTCCATATAAGTCTGACATTTCCCTCTCATCCAGCTCATATGTCGAATTCTGAGTCACAATACCAGAAGCTTCTGAATAGTTTGTCTGATCAAGACCTCTGGCTCTTCCAGCAAATGAGTCAGGGTGCATGACGGAACCTCTTCTATGGTCCTTCCAGGACTCATATGCCTATTCTGGCACCAGTGGCTAGTCCTTCCATCAAATTACTGGAAATGGTAGCCAATCCCTCTGAAACCAGGCTTGCTATCATTTTGAACAGCTCTTGGCCAATTCTTCCTCTGCCTATGATTCTAGAGTTAGATTTTAAAACTCTCCTGGATTTGGCTCCTTTTGCTGATGCAACACTCATCATCAAAGATGCTCCAGAGATTATGCCATTTTCTCTTGATCACTCATTTCTTGCTGGGTCAGACCTGCTTCCTGAGTTCCTCTTCTGACTTGGACAATATTACAAACCCGCTGTTCCGGCTGCTGAGCTCACCATTGGTAACATTATTCATTTCAAGCTCCCCTACAGTGAACTCTGGACCCAAGTCACCTATGATTTGTCCCAAGCGCTGAATCCCTCTGATCTTGATAACATCCTGATCAGGATACCGCTGCTTATGCTTTTCACTTTGCTGGCCAAGTTCTTCAAAGTTGGTCCACAAAGCTTCCAGCCCCTCCAAGGTTTCACCGCTCCTTCAGCTTCAGCTTCTGAGAAGCCTGTAGTTGTTGCTTGCAGGATGCCATTCATTCCCTGCATGAATATCTCTTTGCTGGCACTTCCCATTGGTATCTTCCACTGATGGCTTTAGTAGGGGGCATGATTCAGCAACCCCTGTCAAGCATCCCTTGTTTGCTGCCAGCCCATATGTCCAGTGTTCTTAAAGCCTGTCAGCAAGTGCTCAAGACCAATCTTCCAGCTCCAGTGCCATATCAGGATTACTCATGGTTATTCACCAATTGCCTATTCTTATAGTGTTGCTTTACTCCCCGCTCTGGGGTTTTGCAATTGGCTTCATATTACATCTCAATTTCCCTTCCCCTAGTCACTTTCTCGCAGGGATCTGAGTCCGCTCAAAGAATGTGGTTTCATGTAGGTCTAGCCCTCACTAGTTTCCAATCTCACATCAATTTTTGACAGGATGTTCATTCCTACCGCGATCCATCCTCCCTCCCCTAAGAGGCGACATAGGCGGAGTCATCCCCATATCAAGGACAATTTATATAGGTAAATTATAAAATCATATCAGTTTTTTCTCTGTGCAGTTTATAATCGTTTTCCAATATTTTATATTAGTTTTTTATTTTTATTCTTCTTTTTTCCATGGGACTTGACCTTGTTTTGTTTCAGAGGCCCTTCTTTTCCCCCAAACTGGGTCCTGGGTACTTAAATCTGCCAGTTTTTTTAGTTCAGATGTCTTTTTTGGACTTAGCCAACTAGATTGGTTCAGAGGTCCTTTTTCGGACTTGACATAATCATCAGGACATGACCAACTTAATGGTTCAGCAGTCCTTTGGGAACTCTTTTTATAATTTTTTTCCTTGATCTATCACTTTAAATACTTAGCATGGTCTCAATTTACTACCCTTTCATCCAAGAGGTTATTGATGGAGTATGCATCCATTGCCATCTTGGCAATAACTTCAAATGGACCTGACCACAATGCATCTAGTTTGTTTCATCTTCCAAAACCATGCATATTGCAATAGGCTACCCTTTCACCTTTTTTAATATTCTGCTAAGGCCAGTCAGTTCTTATTGTCCGTCAATTTTGCTTGTATCCTTTTCTTCAATATAGTATTGAATGCTTGTGATTGCATATTGATCATGATATTCATCAGTCAGTTCAAGTACTGTTTGGAACTCATATCTGACATAGGTTCCACCACCAAATATAAAATTGGTGGTAACACAGCCTTTCTCTGGTACAACAACTCAAATGGCATTTTTCCAATTGCTGTATGATGACTGATATTGTAGGCAAACATCACTGAACTCAGATATATTCCCCACATGGAAGTTCTTCCTGCAACCAGCTTCCTCGGTGTCACAGCTGGCATTCCATTCACCCTTTCTACCAGTCCGTTCATTTCCAGCTGGTAGGGTACTGACATGACTCCTCTGATCCCCATTATTTTATTCAATCTTGGGATCACATGAGATGTGAAGTTGGTTTCATTATGCTAAGCAGGACCTGCAGGCATCCATTTCGGTATACTACTTAATCCAGGATGAACCTCATGTTGCAGGTAGCATCTACTTTTGTTAGGGCCTTCATCACGGCCCATCTCGTCAGATGGTCAATGGCAACTATAATGTACTTGACTCCCTCTGTGCTCATCTTCTTCGGTCCCATCACATTGATGGACACTGTGCGCCAAGCAAATCCAGGGTGGACCAGTCGATATCCAGCTGTATTCTTATGTGGTTTGTGCAGTTGGTACTCCACGCAACAAGCTAGAAAATTTGCGACATCATATTTGATGGATTCCCAGTAATAGTACTGGCTAATATGATCAGTCGTTTTCCTCAGGCCTCCATGCCTGACAACCTTGTGAGCTGCTTGCACAATAGCTGCTCTTTCTGACGGCTTTGGTAATAATAACCATTTACCATTGATCGTCTTAAATACTTGTCCATCCATGGTCTTAATGTTTTCCATCACCTTCCATAGCATACATTAGATTCTCGGGGCTCATTCCCAATTTCTCAGTTGACTATTCTCTGGAATAGCTCATCCACCTGCGGGTATACCATCTGGACCATTAGTAACTGCAATAAGCCATCTGCATTCTGGTGAGAAGCCCCCACTCGGTGGACAATCTTGTAATCATAAGCCTGGAGCTTAAGTTCCCATTGGGATAGTCATCCTTTTGGCTCTCTCAAATTGTGAAGCCAATGCAACAAATAGTGATTCGTCACCCTCTAAAGTGCATTCCATGGATGTATACCTAAAACTGCTTACATGTGTAAATGGCTGCAAGCATTCACGCTCATTAACAGTGTAGTTCCTCTCAGCGGCTGAGAGTGTCCAGCTCACATATGCCACCGGATGTTTGTCTTCAAGTTAATCTACTTGGCTTAGTATGGTGCCAATAGCCGTTAATGAAACTTTGGTTCGAATAATAAACTCCCAATCAAAATTTCGATATTTCAGAATTGGAGAATCAATTAAATACCGGCGTAGCTCATCAAAGGAGTCCTGGGCCTTTTCATTCCATATGAATCCTTTTTTGGATCCTTCAATAGATGGAATAAAGGCTCAGCTATTCAGGCGAAGTTCATAATGATTCTTCTGTATTATCTGACCATCCCAAGGAACACTTGGATGTCTCAGATACTCTTTGGCATGGCCATCCGTTATATGGCTTCTATCTTCTAGGCTTGCAGCTGCAATCCACTGGAGTTGATTATGAATCCCAGATATTCCAAATCTTTTTTAAAGAAGTGGCACTTCCTCAGTTTAATCTTCAGGTTAGCCGCAGACAGTCACTTGAATACTTCTTCCAAGTGGTGTAGGTGATCAGTAAAAGTCCTACTGAACACGTTTATGTCATCTAAGTATACCTGGACGCATGACAACTTCAAGTCGCTCAGTATCGCGTCCATGGCCCTCTGAAACATTGTAGGCGCATTACATAGACCCTGTGGCATCCTCATCAGTTGATATAGCCCCTGTGCAGTAATAATCATGCATTTTTCCTGGTCTTCTTTTGGCAAGTCTATCTTCCAATATCCCAAGATCAGATCCATTGGGGAGAAATACTTCGCTTCTCCCAATTGTTCTAGCACATTGTCAATCCTTGGTAGGGGATACGAATCCTTCTTCATAATTTTATTCAGCTTTTGGTAGTTGACACCACCCGGTTAGAGCCATCCTTTTTCTTCACAATCAGAATAAGACTCGCTCAGGGACTTGACGATGGAACTAGAATCCCATGTTTCAATAGTTTGCTGATTTCATCCTCCACTACCACTTCAGCAGCTTTCAATCATCAGATTGGTATCATTCTGATTGGCCATCAGATAATTCTTCAGGATTCTCAGCAGTTCACATCTTGTCCGCCAGTTGTCAGGTGTACGGCCAGGCAACTTCCTTGATTATCTCAGGGTCAATTCTCTTCGCCCTGACTCTGGTCATGGCATTTACATTCAAATTGACCACTTGATACAACTGATCCTGTTTGTTGTCTACAAACAGATCGCTGATATCAAATTCTTGGTCATAATGTCAGAAGGAACAGGCTTCTCCGCAGCTCTAGACTGTTCCCAATCTAGGCTGTGGGCCCTTTTCCCGATTCCTTGGTGGCAGCTGACTCTTTTTCCTGAACCACGTTGATCTGATCCTTCAGCTTCTTGCAGTGCACAGCGAAATGTCCTTTTCCACCACATTGGTAGCAGACCTTTTCCTTCTTATTCAACCATCTAAATTCTTTGGGCTTATGTCCTGGCACAGTTTGATTGGTCATCTCTTTAGCTCCTTTGTTTGCCTTCATGGGATTTGAATTACATACCAGTTTGGATTTGAAGCTTCTATTTGGGGCATCAAATTGTCGCACCTAAAATCTTTAAATTATCTACCATTTGTGAGGTAGTTATTTCCGTCTCAAACAATGAAGACATCATGCAGTGCAAATTGCAATAGGGCCAAAGGGCTGCTTGCAAGGCGATTCTGGCATCAAAGTCGTCCAATACTTTTGCTCTGACCATTATCTGCAACTCCTGGTAAAACCAATCCTCGAAGCTAGCTATAGACTCATCTTTATGGAACTGGATTCCCATAAATTTCTGTTTGCGCTTTGACATGAATGTCAGACTCCCAAACTCTTTCATGATGGCCACCTTTGCCTCAGCATATAACCAGTTGTCCCCCTCCAGGTGAGGTAACACTAAGTTAAGACAGTTGGTGTCTAGGCAATTCATGACTGTAAACGCCTTTTGACGATCCCTGTAGCCATACATGGTCATGTCAAACAGTCAAAAAAACGCGGAGCATTATCCCAATGGAACATTGGCAATTTTGGCATTGCCTTATATTCCTCCGAGTTATCTCTGACTGATTCTCTCAGTTTGGCCACTTGGCTAACTTGAGGAGTGACTTTGAGCGTCATCTCTGAAATGGCAGCAAAAGCGGGTGGCATGTTCCTTAGGGTATTCAACTTCCCAAATATCATGCAAAGACTTCTTTCTTCAGCATCACTTGCCATATTTGGCTCACAATCACATTTGTGAGTTTTAAGTTCCTCCACATGTTTGATCAGTCGCTCTATATCTGCGCTGAACTTTCTCAAATGAACGCAATCTACTTCTCACTCCATTTTCAGGTATAAGACCTCTTGAACGAGGTCTCCTTTTTTCTTCTTTAATAAAGTTACTTTCCCAAATAACTCATTCCCAAAGCTTGCAACATTATTTATCCCTTCCTCCACCTTGGTGAAACATTCTTCCAAGGCTGCAAATTCCTGGTGATTCGCTGAGTTTAGGGCATTCTGATTCACCATGGCTAATTCCATCCACAGTTTTCATAACTCGTCTTTGTAAAACATTCTTGTAAATTCTTCAACTCAACTACCCCTGTAGTGAGCACCAACTTGTAGAAATTTACTGGAGGGGTTATTATCAGAAAACAAGCCTAGTAATCTTTTTACTTCATAGGTTTGATTTCTTGTGCACTTCATCTGATTTGTATAGTATATTAAATTATCAGTTGATAATAGTATGATGACTACTATCTGTAGTTGAGTATTAATTCTTATATCTCAGGCCAGCACTCGGCCAGTTTTCTCAATTAAATATTTAAGATGTCGTGATCTAGGGATTTGTTCCCTCATTCTGTCCAACCCAATCTTCACTGAGAGTCCCCAGTGACAGTCTCTTTGGGCTAACACACAGTTGGCAGCAATCCCCAATTGTGTCTCCTTCTTTTCTAGATCCCCGCTCATATATTTACTCTTTTCTCTAAGAGTCTCCCAATCATCACATACAGCAATAATATCTTTTTGAAGAATAGCACAATGTAAAGCTGATAATAGTTTACTACTTAAACTATATACTGAATATATAATATAGAACTTCTTTACTAAATGCTGTTCTTGTATTTGCTGTTTTTTTATTATAAGTGAATCCTAAGGAATTTATAAAGGGGATTTGGTCATCTAACCCTCGGTTGACATCTCTTTGATGAAACTGCAGCTGTTGCTGTTGAATCACCCATCCTCATCTCAGCAGCGATGGTCTTCCCCATCTTGGCTAGATCCATCATTGGACATCCTCAAGACTTAAATGGAAAGAGCCAGAAAACGTGTCCCTAACGTTTTTCTCTTAATCCAAGCAAACCAACCATATTTGGCTAGTGACCTGCTTAGGTAATGGGACTTATTACCCATTAAGGCAGGTCATGCACCAACTGATCAATTCACTAATTGCAGTTGGCATCACTTGCCTCACAACTTGCTATTCATTCCCAATCAGTTGGTGATGAAACCTGACCAATCCCAATTGGTACACCTGATAGTTAATCACTATCAGATGCTCCTATTTCGTTGGCAACTCCACCCAAAGAGATCTTAAGTATTCATCCAGATCAATACCCAATGGATATGGCCAGGCAAATATCCCAAAATCCCCTGAACGTAGTTACTCCAAAACTTGGGCCAACCAATTTCCAATTCACTTCGCCTTAGGGAATTATCCCCTAGCAATTCCTGGTAATCTAGCAGGCTGGGAATATGGGCAAAATCCCAACAAGCTATCATGTCAATTCTCTGAAGACTGTATCCCTTGCATTAATTCCCTTTAGTCAATTCTCCCTGTTCTGGCTTAACAATTCATATTTGGTTGATTATAGAAAAAACTCTTAAAAGATTGGAAGGTTAATAAAAAAACATAATCACTAGTTCAACTATAAGATATACAATAACAGTCTGTATTTGAGCTAAGTATTATAAGGTCTTATAAATATATGTGACTTATTTTTTATAAAACTAAAAAAATAATGACGCACCTCAAATTAGGACATCAGCAGGTCATAATATAGTACAAATAAGCACATCTAATTAAGATATCAAATATAAGTGCAACCATAAATATTTTTATAAAAATAAAAATGCTATAGTATTAGTACATAATTTCGCAAAAATATACTAAATAATATTATGTAAATAAAGCATTTGTATTAATAATTACTGCAAAACTTTCAGAGAACCTAAGTGAAATTTCTCTAAGAAATTGTATATATTTGATTTATAGCTTAACAATATAGAAAGTGCTGCTAGGTGTTGACATTATGCAATAATAAATTCAATAAATGATTGCTTGAGCTCTAAAGAGGGACTAGATCAGTACTATGTTCCATTATTGAAGGAGTTTAAAGATTTCATAAGCATGAAACCTATCATGCTTGATGCTTTATTAAAAGAGATACTAAACTAGCCTTCAATATCTTATATATCATTTTAGAAAATTACTTAATTTGAATATAAATAAAATTACATTTTAGCAGAAAAAATTTTGGAAACCTATTCTATTTTTAGTAATGGATGATGGGAAACCTTCTCTACTAGTTAGGTGATCATTAATATTAGTATTTTGCCTTCAAATTTAAACATAGCATAGTGCATTGAAATTATTTTCTTTTGTAAGGAAAAATCAAGCTTTAACCTTGGGTGCTCACTACAGGCGGTTTATGTTAATCATTAAAACACAATTTTTTAAATGGTTTATTTAAGTAAACAAGGTGGGTCAACCTTGGGACAAATATATCACACTGAGAATTTTTCTAACCAGTACAGGTTTTTAACTTGTTTAAACAAAACCTACCCTAGGGTAGAAGCAGGAATTAACCCAACAGGCTAACCACCCTTTTTAAATGGTTTATTATTTAATTAAATTGGTTTTTCATGAGAAACAAGGGCACATGATAATGAAGAAAATAATTGAAGATTATCTTAAAAAATATAGGGTTTAATTTTTTCTAGATAGTCCTCTTAGCTAAATCTGTGTCTACTATACATTTAGCCTCTTAACAACTGTTGCGCATGTCCATTAATTATAGTGGAAAAATAATGTCATGCAAAATTAAGCAACTTTACCTGATCATATTAGATTTAAAAAATGCTCATCTAATTATATACAATGAAGATATATAACCAGGAGACCATTTATTAATTGTACATGCTTTATTTCAATTTAATGCATTGGGTCAGTATAACTCTAATCATAAAAGAGTCAAGAAAGTTATCTTTAACTTAAACTAATTAATCTAACTATCACAGTAGATCATTTCTTACAAGAAGATCCAAGAAGTTAAATAATTCTTATAGGTGCATAAAAACGCTTTTTACTCAAACGTTGGGCACCTTAGGAGACCCATTATATTATAGAGTTTAAAAAAGCAAAATTTGAAACTAATAAATTTTTAGTAATAAACAAAAACCAATAGTAAATCCTGTTCAAAGTGATTGTGAAGCTCAAGAGTAAAGATAAGTTCTATCTATTTTTTATTTAACCAAGGTAAGCTGATCAGGGGACAGACATTACCAAATATATGTGAAACTAAGAGAATAACTAACAAATTTAAAATTAGGCACCCCAGGGTACTCAAGTTACCCCTGTTGCCAGAGGGACTGCCAGGTATGGGGGGTTGGTGCACTACTCCGAGGGGGTTTCCCTGCTATGGAGCAGGTGTGAAGGAAAGGGTCTGTGTGGAGGAACCAGAGTGGGAACCATGATTCTATGAGCGCTTTTTGCCTTGGTCTCATATATCCATAGAGCCAGGTTTGGAAGTGCTCTAGTAAGTGGACATGGAATCTGTTAATAATCCCTTGAATGGTTGGGACCATGCCCTTGAACGCATCTAATGCAATTGTGTGAGTATTGTCCACATTGCAATGGGTACTATTAGGGAGCGGAGGGTAGATGGGATTGGTGACTCGATCTGGAGCACAAAGATACTTTTTGATGTCAAGAATTCCTGTTCGTTTTGAATCTTGAGCAGGCGTGCGACTTCCTGCCATATAGCTTGGGTTGGGGGGCATGTTTCTAGGCGGTGATGTAGGGATCCCTCCCCTCCACATACTGCACATGTTTTGTGGAGGGAGTTGGAGCAGTCCGCCGTCCTATAGGTCCTTCTCAAACAGCGCCAGGCGTTTGCTCTTATCCTTGGCTGTAGGAGTGGGTGGTGAGTCATTTTCCACATTGCTTTCTGTGTGGTTAAATCATAGGGAATGTCCAGCATATCTAGGTATTCTATCCTAGCTATGCTTGGGGTTGTTGCGAGCATATCCCTCTGGGGGTGTTTTTCTGGGTTTCTTAATTTGAATTGGGGGCTGGGTCGTCCCCTTCCCTGTATAGTACCCATGTTCTCTATGGTCCATCCCATACGGCGGATAGTTCTGAGGATATGTTTGAAATGAGGGGAGGCTCCATGCGGACCTGTTGCAGTAGGGTGCTTGGCAAGGTATGAAAGTATTCTGGGTGGAGTATTTGAGTTGGTTAATTTGAGCGCCTGTGCAAAGTTAGTCCTTGCTGCTCTGGACCAATGTTGTTGCGGGAGGTCTGGAGCAAGGATTTCCTTTATCCAGGTACCTAGGATGTGATTGGCATGGCTCTCAAAATCTATTAGTCCCATGCCTCCGCTAGAGTGTGGACCAAATAGTGTTTCCATCCGTATAGGAGGGTGAGAGCCAGGCCACAGCCAGCCCTGGATAAGTGCGCGAATTGAGGTTTTAAAGGTAGGTGAGAAGGCTATCGCATGGGCCTGGTACCACAGTATTGGGAGGATGAGCGAGTTAGCAACTGTTACTCGTCCTGTTAGTCCTGGGGTTCTCCCCTTGAGGGAGGCTACGCGTTTGGATACCCGTTGTAACAGGTTACTTTCCATTGTCTCATTAGCATATCCCCCTGATTCTAGCCAGTTTTTAAGGTGTTGGACAGGAGTGGTGGTGGGAGGTGTTGCAAAGGGTAAAATAATTGGGTTTTTTCTTCAAGTGTTGGTGTGAGGTTCTGATGTTTTGGCCCAATTGTTTGTGTATTTGCCTAAGAGGATTATTTATGTCTTCCTTTTGTTGAGCGATGCATTGCTCACCTTGGAGTATTCCTCTAGAGTGTGTTCCAGCTGTCAGGCATCTTTATTGTTTGCTATACCTGCTATGCAGTCATCCGCAAAGGCTAGTATCTTGACTGTTGGTTGTCTTTGTGTGGTTATCCCCATGAGACGTGAGTCAGTTACTCGGAGGAATGGGTCAAAGCTGAAATTGTATAGCAGTGGGCTGAGGGGATCCCCTTGTTTGAGCCCTCTGTGTGGTTTGATATTGTTTTTAGGAATCCAGGGGCGCATACAGCCATGGTTGCAGATTCTGTTAGGAGCATCGCCCATTTTATGAATCTTGGTGGGAGTTTGAAGGCATGTAGACATTCTTTTAGGTATGGCCAGCTAACACGGTCATACGCCTTTTCCTGATCCAAGAAGACTAGGGCACCAGTTGCTTTGGATTGGCAAATGTTTGCAACAAGTTGAATGTTATTCCAGATTGAACGCCCTGGTATAAACCCAAACTGGTTGGGTGATAGGACGTCAGATGCAATTGCGCCTAATCTAGCTGCTAAAATTTTTGTTAGAAATTTTGTGTCAGTGTTGGAGAGTGCAATTGGGCGCCAGTTGGTCAGGCCAACTTGTCACCCTTTTTATACAAGGTTATAACATAGGATTCATGGCCTCCTGGTAATAGGCGTGTTTCCAACAAACTCTGGTTCATTGACGCCAATAGGAGGGGGGCGATTTTTGAAAATATTTTTTGTAAAATTTGTAGGGTATCTCATCAGGCCCTGGGCATTTCCTACGTGGTGCACCGCGAATCGTTTCCCAAAGCTCCTCCCGTGAAAAAAGGGATAGTATAAAGTGATTTGGTAGTGTACTTTGTATCTTGGCAGTTTGAATAAATTCTTTAATTTTTTGTGGATCTGTTGGCATATTGTGATATAATTTAGTGTAATAGCAGTGTATTTCCTCCTTGACCTCCTCAGGGTCAGTTGCCATGGTGCCGTTGGTCTTGCAGACCTGTGTGCATGCGGGCTGGTTTCCACGGGAGTGGAATTGGTGGAAAAAGTATGTCAAACAGGTTTTTCCTTCCTTTATGAACTTACCTTTGTTTGATACTTTGATTCTGTGTTGGTGTTCAGAAATGAGATTGTTAAGTTGGGCAGATATTTCTGCCCATTTGCATCCCCTATTAGGGCTATAGCCAGATCTCAGAGTATTTATTTCCAGGTGGTCTAGTTCTGCCAAGATACGCTTGATTGTGGCTGTGTCCGCGGTGTACTTGCGTGATGCAATATGTTGGGTTTTGTTGATTAAATCTTTATTGAAAATTTCCCATGTTCTGATGGGATCCAAAGTGAATGGGGCTGTGAATTCTGGGTTTGTAGCCTTGTTTTCAACCCACTCAGATATCTCAGGCAATTTATATTTCTGGGTGAAGATTTCTCCAAGGCGACACCTGTGTGTGGGATTGGGTTGGCGCTAACTGCACCGTAACTAATTGGTGATCAGAAAAATTGATCTTTTTTGTTGTAAATTTGGAGATCCTTGAGTGGTGGAATTGTGGGATGAAGATGTGGTCAATATGACTCATTGATATGAGCAGTCCCTCGCGTATGTTGGGTCTTTTCATGTGGGGAAGGATTGGTGAATTGGGGGGAAGAGCATCCTGTAAGCCAAGAGATGCCTTCATTGTGCGATATTCAATGTGTCCAGGTGGGTATCCCCTGGGATTAGGCCATCGATCTGTATTGGGGTTATCCCAGCAGTTGAAATCGCCTAACATGATATCTGGTGGGAGGGTGAGATTAGAAATTTTTTCAAAAATTTTTCTCTCAGTTGCAGTGCACGGTGCATAGATACATGCTAACGAAATTATTTCATCTTGGCATGTGATTGTTGCTACCAGGACTCAACCGTGCAAGTGTGATGATGAATTTGTAATTTTAAATTTTTGTTTTTTTGGACTATCACCCCACAGTGAGACGTCCATACTGATTGTGATGGTGTGACCCTGGTTGACCAGGATTCTTCTTCCCCTTGTAGGCAGTAGCCTTCTTGGATGGCCAAGATGTCTACAAGAGGTTTTCACAGGAATGCCAGATTTTTGGCTTGGGATGTATGAGCCCTGGCTCCCGCAATGTTGAATGTCCCTTATTGACACTGAGGTGCCCGCGGCGCCTCAGGAGCAGTTGGGAGGACCCTCTGGTCCTATCCTACCGCGGCTCATTTTGGCCATGCTCCACGTCTGTACTCCAACTCTTTCACTGCCATTGTTGGTTCCCTTGATCTGACCCAATGATTCAAGGGAATTGCGGTTTTTTGCATTTGCGTCAACTTTTCCTGCACAGGTCTCATGTTGATTTGATGCAGGTTGTTGATTGGATTTTATATTTTTGTGGTTCAACTTTGTTGCATTGTGCACCGCATTTTCACCCAAATTGCGGTTGCATTGTTCCTCAGTATGTGCATGACTGATGACTATTTGTGGCTCAGTCTGGTTACTGTGAAAATTTTGACCTGGGCATATTGTTCTGATTGGTTGGTTCGGTGAATATCCAAAATATCCTCCTAAATTTGTCCGTGGTTAATGGCAGACTCCACGTGTGCCGCCGTTTCAGCTGCTGCTCGCTTGCAGGCTTTTTGTGCCACTTTATGTTGTTTGCGTGTAACTGGGTCCACGATGGATTATAGTCCATCTTCACCCCAGCAGAATGGGTGGTGACCGTCAGTCATTTTGGCGAAGTTTTCATTATCTTCATCCATAGCTTCTTCACAAAAATCATTTTCCATTAAGCCCTCTTTTACAGGGCATGCATGTTCCTTGTGGCCCAGTGAGCCACAGTAGTTGCAAATGGGTGGTGCACATTCCGGTGTAACTTGGAATGCAGCTGACTGGCCCCCATCTGCAAAGTGAAATTCTGCTGCGCGGGGAATTCTGGATAAATCCTCTTCCACTTCTGGGAAGGGGTTAATTACAGTGATAGCTTTGCCCATGCACAGGTCGGGCATTAAGCAAAATCGCTGTAATTTGAGTTGTTGGATTCCTCCGTAGGCCACAAGACCTTTGTGGAGCTCCTCCTCAATTACCTTACAAGGAAGGTTGGTGAGGAGTGAGTCAAAGGAGATTAACAAAGTTTTCGCTTTGTTCCATCTGGTGCGCGTGGTGCGCACAATTTTTTTGCCCTCAGGGAGGGCAATTTCCACACAGATTTTTGCTGTGGCATTGGCTTCATCGGCTGTTTCAAAACCAATATCAATCCAGCTGCGGCCCATGTTGTTGGTGGCTATGTACACCACGTGAGGGAAAAGTGAGGGCTGTGCCTCACATGTTTTCTCCCACAGGGTCAGTGACTTATCCCCAAGGAAGAGTCTGATCCCATGTTCCACCTTTGACAAAGGTTGGTTAAATTGAATGTACATGTATTGTGTGTGCTTTACAGTAAATACCATAAACCCAGATGGTGTCTGAGTTTGCGAATTTTTACAGTTTGGGTTCCTGCTCCCCCTCCAGGGCGTTTCTTGCCTTTAGTTGCACCGTTAAGTGTACCGCTTGCCGTGACGTTTGCCCATGTTGTATTATTTTTTGTTATTAAAGTCGCCCATCTTTCCTGTGTGTGATTATCCAAATTTGCTATTTGAATTGAATTGTATTAACTAAAGTGATTGTTACGAGAAAGAAAAGTGATAAGTTCTAGCTAAATATACTAATATTATCTAACATTATAATTGAGTCAAAGAGCTAGTTTGGTAATGAAAAGAATGTTATATCAAACAACTCTCATGGAAAAATTTCTAAAATTTAAACTTTTAATTAAGGTACACTGACCAAGGGATGGACATTACCAATACTCATTGATCAAAAAGAACTGAATAATTAAATGAATGGAACAATAAAAGTCAAGAAAAACCTACAACCAGGCAGGGAGCGGAAAACTGCTAACCCACCATGGCAGAGGGTGAGGGGGGTCTGGCAGCTCTTCTACAGGCATATTGTTCATGACAGAATCATTATTATTATAGAAGCAGAAAATTGTGAAGCGCCAGGGCGTTGGGGCATCATCATGGTGTGGGTGGATAGCATTAAAAAATATGTTCTCATCTTCAAGTTCTACTTGGAAGACAGTTTCAACCAATGCTGCTAGATGATGTTCAGCTTGGAGGTAGAATTGGGGAGTTAAGAATAATTGGTTATATTGTGCCAGGTGTTTTTAGCAGAAGGGTCAAAATCTGCTAGTTTTGCCACATTCATGACAGCAGCTTCGGCAATTTTAAACAATCTGGTGATTTTGGCCTGTACTGCTTTGGGGAAATCAGGGGTGAAGGTTAGTGTGCTCAGCCCTTTGTGGAATTGAGCCACTGACTGGGCGTTGCTTTGCGGAGGTTTGGGTAATGGGGTGAGGCCACTGATGCTAAGGTGGGCTGGTGGTCACTTTGGTAGGGTACAGCATTCAGTTGAGGAGCGAATTGTTTGGGGGATAGGGTACTGTCAAAAGCAGAATTGAAAAATCTTGCCCATTTGTAATTTATCAGGCTGAGAGGTTCACCTGTTTCTTTTTTGTGATAACATTACCTGATTTGTCAACCGCAACCAATATGTCACAGGGATTCTGGTTCACAATAATAGTGGATGTAGAATTTGGATGGGTATTAGTCAAATGAGTTGCTTGGGTGCAAATGGTGGTCCAAACCTGACTCTGATTGGTGGGGCTGAATTTGGGTGGTAGTGTGGTCATATGTTTTTGTGGGGACCAAATTCCCACTCTGGCCCATCAAGAAAGAATTTTGAGTGGGAGGGGGCAGCAAAATGCCCATTCAGAATCCTCTGAAAAAGGCTCAGAAGCCACATCAGAAGAAGTGTCTTAAGGGCGAATATTTTTTAAATGGTCAAATCCAAAACAGAGGGGAAAAATTTGGCGACCATTATCCACATGAGCCTAAAAGAAAGCTCAGGCGCCAGTATGATATAAGCATGGGAAATTTTTTGGGCTATGGCAGGTGGTGTTGGATTATGGTGGCAGTGCCGCAAGATGCAACAAGGCGCTCTTCACCAGAGGGAACGATGAAGATGAGGTTGGGCTGAGTCCCATAAGCCAAAAGCCCCACCATCAATTGATAATTTAAATCTGGGGTGGGAGGTGAGAAGTGAGGGGTGCAAAGGACACCACCAGCTGTTGTCTGAAGGGAGGCGAGTATGAGTAGTAGAAATGAGAGTATTTTTGTATATAAGGGGTGTCAAAGCCGCTGCTGCAGCGTCCTTCTTCATCTGGCAGCCTATGTCAAAATAAATCTCAAACAGGCGAAAACTGATAAAGCCAGCTGTTGCAAACGCAGCGGTGGCCAGTTTGATAATTGCTTTGTCAGCATATGGGAATAACCGCCCATAGTTGACATGTATGCAAAATTGGTTATTATAATGAGGAAGGGCAAGAGAATGGGGTAGAAGGGTGGATGCGTGCAAGGTGAAGTGCTAAGTCCTGGTGGGAAATGGCCAGAAGAGGATGGAAGGCTATTTGACCCCATGGAATGCGTTTGACCACATGGTGGAAAATGCTAGGCAGTGGAGCGCTGCTGCTCCACATTGGAGCAGCATGCGAAGGATCCGCTGACATTAATAGGAAAATGGACGTGGCCAGATGGCGGTGGTAAAATAAACTTTTTATAAAATTCACTAAAAATGAGATTGAGTGGAAAGAAAAGTTTTAACCAACTCTCATGGCGCTGTATATTAAATCCAAGAAGATTTAGCTATCAAATATGTTTTATTATGTTGATTTTTATCTGCAAATGAAAATATATAATAATATTTACTGAATCACTTAATAATACTATGGGTTGCGCAAGGTCATTATGATGTCAAAGATCACTTAAAGGATAGATAACTTCGTTAATATAGCTAATATTATCGCAGAAAATAAGTGACATAAAGTCATATGAAGAGTTACTTTTGTAAAAATAATACTATATGAACTAACTAAGTGGATGTGAAATATAGCTTTATGCACTAATTCTTGAATTAAGCTTTATTTTTAAAAAATAAAAGCAACTGAAGTTAATCCAAAAATGTGTTTAAAGATTATTAATGAAGAACTCTCCTCCATTGTAAAATTTAAGCATATAAGCACTCCATTTAAGTATAAAATTTGCTAATTATATAATGGGAAATACTTGTATATAATAAGTATTTTATTTGACCAAGGCAAGCTGACCAGGGGATGGACAATACTGAAACTAATATTCCAAAACTAAACTGATTAAAAATTAAAACATGAATCAGCTGCCCTTTTCAGGCACCAAAGCACAAATAGAAAAACAAAGATAATTTACCAGGTGGTACAGCGGCGAGCTGCTTATCCCATCATGGCAGAGGGGGAGGGGGATCAGGTGGGTCATCATCAGGCTCAACATTGTAGAGGCGGATCAATGCTGAGAGCAGGGGGTTGAGACATCCACAGTATGAGGGTCAAGGTGAAGTATATAGTTGTTTTGATCAGCAATTTGAGCCTGTATTAAAGCCTCTATGAGTTCAGCAACGTGGTGTTCAGCCTGGATGCAGGCGTTGAGAGATTAATCCAATTTTGTGGTATTAGCTCTTGTGGTGCGAGTGGATGAGGAAAATTCTGCCAATTCAGTGACATACTTGACAGCGGTGGTGGCAGTTTCATATAGTTGTTGGATTTCCTCTTTTGTGGTAGGAGGGAAATCAGAGGGGAATGATGGGTGGTGCAGCCCTTTTTTAAATTCTGAAACGGATTTTGCACACATTTTGTGAGTAAGGTGTAATCTGGGATTGGCCACCGCAGCTGCGGCAAGCTGATGGTCAATTTGGAAAAGGGCTTTGGGTTTGCAGACATTTTGATTGTTCAGAGCTGGGGAATCAAAGTCTGGATTCAGATAAGGTGTTAAATCAATTGGGTAGCTCGGTGGTGAGACAATTTCACCCAATTTAGTTACTACATCCAATAATAATAGGGATTTTGGTTGATTTGGTAAGATTGGTTTGTAGGTGATTTTGGTTGGATAGGTTATGGGGTGGGAGATCTTCTGGGTTGAACATGGGTCCAATTTTTCTCCCAAATAGTTGGCATGGGTGTGCATTGGCTATCTTGGGTTTGAGGTGCTAGATTTTGTTTCTGATTTGAGCTCATGGCCTGTGTGGGTGGGGGCATCCAAAATCTCCACTAGAACTCTGTTGGTGTGGCCTCATGGGTGGAGTGGGCCATGTTCACAGGGTATGAATTATATTTACATGCCTTTTTGGTTTGTTCCAATTCATAGGAAAGGGGGAAAATTGTGCAAATGTTGTCAGTGTGGGCCCAAACAAATGGTCAGGTGCCAATGGGATACAAGCACGTGGTGGGATATTCTGGGCCATGTTTAGCTGGTGGGGGTAATGGCGGCCATTGCCTGAGGTGCCGCAAGGCGTTCAGCACCACTTGGGACAATAGATTGGAGGATAGGGTTTTCTCCATATGTGGCCAACCTGACATCAACTCCTCCTAGAGTGTTTGAGAGGGAAGATGTGAGGGGAGGTTTGCAAAGGGTACCACAAGTGTGGTATCATCTGGGAGGCGTGTTCAGGTGGTGATAATGGGGGTGTTTTTATAAATTAATTGTGTAGCTGCTGCAGCGGCTGTGGCCTCTTTGGTGGGGAATCCTATATTAAAATAGCCCTTGTATGGGCGGAAGTCAATTAACCTTGCTGGCACAAAGATGGCCACTGCCAGCTCAATTATTGCTTTGTTGGCATATGGAAAGAGATGTCCATACTTGATGCAGAGGCAAAAGTGAATATTGGATTTTGGTAGGGCTAGGGGGTGGGGGTGGGTTGGGTAGGTTCATGTAAGCTGAAGTGCTAAGTCCCTTGAGGGGCATTGTGGCCAGATGTATTTGGCAGACTGGATTAGCCAGTCCGCATGTGTTTGCCTGCTGGGCGGTAAATGCTAGTGGGTGGAGCACCGCTGCCCCATACTGGGGCAGCAGGTGGTGGATCTGAGGACATAGATTTGGAGATTGGTGTGGTGAGGTGTGGTGGAAATTGGCTTGTTTTCTATAATTGCTCAAAATTGATGTCAAGCAGAAATAAAAGTTCTTGTATATGATAAGTAATGATATGAATTCTCACACTGAGATCTATCTGCTTATAATTTATCTTTTAAAAAATTATTCAGAACTATTACATTTACTCTACACCTTAGGTTAGTTTTATTAGGCTGTATCAGCTACATCAGCACGTGCAAAGCTTTATTTATATAAACAGCATAAGGAGCTTATTATAGAAATTGTGTAAAAAATACCCTACAGGGCCAGCACAAATTTTGTTGCCTGGACAATCATAATAATCCGGATGATAAGGTGATTAACCAAACTATCATGTTAATGTCTAAGTTTAGTATGAGCTGTCCTTAAGAGGTCTGTTAGAATCCTGGCACTTTAATGCTCTAAGGCGCTTTTCTATAGGATTTTAACAAAATATAAGTTGTAGGAGTAAAAAACTCTCAACTGCTGCTTTAATGTTTTAGGGGTAAAATTAGACCACAAATAATGTAAATTCAATAATAAGAAAGGGTACAATATTATCAATTTTTTGGTTACTAATTAAGTGATCCTTTATTAAAAAACGCCTCCTTCTATCTAAGATACTTGTAGATTATAAGAAAAATGTGAGAGAACTTATAATAGGCAGAGAGTAACTTGATTTTTCTAAATGACGATTTGACCTAATAGAACTCTCAAAAATCTTTCCACATCATTAGAGGTTAATTTTAGTGTTATTTTGACATATGAGATGATGTATTCATGTGGTAACATCTTAATATAATCTTTCAATAGGCCATCTTTCAAATACCTTTTAGTTCAGCTGTAACCAGAGATTTTAATAAACAATTGGCTTGTAAAATATTCTTATCCCCTGGAATTCCCTTCAGGTCTATATAAAGGGGGTGATTTTCTCTTAGGCGGTAACACTAAAATTTAAGTTAGTTCTAGGTAACTTCCAAGTCAGTTGGCTTAATCCGCCGTGGGTTCAGCATAACTATATTCACATAGAATAAGCTATTTGGCCAATGATTAAGAATGGAATTTTTACTCAGATTCGGCATATTCCGCTGAGAGCTAGAATGGGAAATTTTTAGTAATATTTTAGAGATATTACACTAAAACATTCTTTCCAACTAGTCATACATCTAATTGTCTGATATTACCACCTTTAAAAATGTTGGGGGTGAACAGGGGCGTAGAAAAAGTCTATGCACTTTGTTTATAATAACTCCAGAATCAAGAGATTTGATGAAATATTCATTATCACTCTTATAGGTGACAATTAAAGGTTCTTCTCAGATGGTCCTGAGCTTCTAGTCTCTTGGAGTGATGCAGTTATGGTAGTACAACACCAGGTCTGATAATTAAAAATAAAGTAGAGGTGGTCTGATCTCATTAACTGCTCACCCTCTTTAGTGATGGTTTTTGCTAAATTAGTCATGGTCTCAGGTTGTAGCTAAATGATGTGTTAGACTCTCAGATGCTTTGATCAGGAACGTCAGTCCTAGCAGAAAGGACATCTTTAGCTAAGAGTGAGTGCCCCAGGCTCTCGGCCATATAAAACATGAATATGAGACATTCTAAGGATCCAGTGATAACTGATATGATATGGCATAATGGCACTAGGCAAGAACTGATCCCAATAGAGATGATCTGAAGTGGCCATTTTTATAATATAAATACCAAGGGTTTATTTGCTCTTTCTATGATACCATTGTAGTAGGGTTATATGGTGCCAAAAAGAGCAGTTGTGCTCTCATGGAGATAGCTAAAATCTTGACAACTCTGGAGGTGAAACTTTTCCCTTTATCACAGAGTAAAACCTGTGGCAACCATGGCGATTAAATTATTCTGGTGAAGTAAAGTTGTGGTAGCTTTTGCAGTTTGGTCAGGGAGAGCCACAGCTTTGACCCATTTGGTATAGTGAACAATCCCTACTAGTATATATCAATACCCACTGGTAGTCTGGGGTAAGGGACCAGCCACATCTAGGTTTATCATGTGGAATGGTTGTTGAGGCGTAGTAGGGTGGTATTAATATTTGCCTTAAGAGGATTGCTTTTGCAGATTAAGCAGGAATCCAGAACTTCAATGATGAATTCCATAACACCCTCCCAATAGTACTGATCTTTAGCCCACTCATAAGTTTTTACGCTTCGCCGTGCCTAAGGATAGAGTGGGCCACCATGATAGCAGTTACTCGTTCAAAAGGGCGAAGTTAGGGCAGCTTTTTCCGGTACCTTTTTTGTTGAACTTCCTGCTTTCACCTTGGTGTTGCTGTAGTGCCTAAAGAACATTTTTTTAACGGTTTTATCCTCATCATCCCATGCATCAAGGTTCATAAGGAGGTCGTGTAATCTCTCCTCTCCGCTATTATCTAAGTGAAGGACAGGCAGCTGAGTCAACCCATCAACATTCATATGGTGAGTTTCAGCTCAGTGTTCAATTTTCATATCATAATGTTGGAGCTTCAAGGCCCAACGAGCCAATTTTCCATTGTGATCCTTCATGTTTTTTAATAACTTTAAGAAGGCGTGGTCTGTAACCACAATAAATGAAGTTCTATATAAAAAAGAGCGGTAATGTTTTGCCATGAGTAAGACAGCATGGCACTCCTTTAATGTGACGCTGTAGTTGCGTTCAGCTTTATACAACATCTTGATGAAGTATGATACTGGATGATTGACACCATTGTTACCCAATTGGCCTGGATGGCACCAACGGCATAGTCAGAGGCGTTAGTAAATAAGATGAAAGTTTTACCATAATCTGTTTGACGTAGGGTTGGGCATTTTTGTAGCAATTACTTTAACGTCTCAAATGCGGCTTTTTGTTCAGCACCCCAATAAAAAGGAGTGTTCTTAGATCGGTGTATCCCCCCTTTAGGTTGGGACCACCTAGTGCTAAAAAAAAAGAAAGGAGTATTCTTAGCCAGTAGTCAAACAAGAGGCTCTTTAAGCTAGGCGAATTTTGGAATAAATTGATGGCAATACATATCATGCTAAAAAACACTTGGATATTTTGAGGTTTTGGGCGTCGCATTTTGGAAATCATCTTCAACCTTATCTTGTAAGGGTGAATATCTTCCTGGGAGATAGCATGTCCAAGAAAGTCTAACCCGTTTTTAGAAAAAAGTACATTTTTTAGCTTTAACTTAATGTTAGATGCATCCAAGCGTTGAAAAACTTCCTTTAAATGAGTAAGATGCTCAAAACAATTTGTAGAAAAATATATGTCCTTGAGATAAACAAATCACACAACTTAGCTTAAGATCCCATAAGATATGATTCATGGCTCGCTGGAATGAGGCGGGCTCATTGCACAACCCTCTATGTAGTTTAATGGGGCAAAATAAGCCTTCACTGAAAAATATGAGCACATTTCTCATGCTCTTTTGAGGAGAGGTCCATTTTCCAGTATCCGCTGGCCAAATCCATAATGGAAAAGAATTTAGAGCAATAAAATTGTGCAAGAGCATCAGAAATGCGTGGATAGGATAACTAACTTTCTTAGTGAGTTTGTATAATTTTTGTAGTCCATAAATACCTGATGACCTCCGTTTTTCTCTTTAATAAGAAAAAGAGGAGACGCCCAAGGACTTTGGGAAGGTACTAGTAACCCAGCGTTTAGTAACTGTTTGAGTTCTGTCCTCATTTGCGCTCTTTATCCTTTGACTTGCGGTAGGTCTAGATTAGATAGGATTGGCATCACCAACGATAATTATGTGTGACTCCAATCCTTCATGAGACATAATTGGTATCAGTTTAGAGTAAATATCACTGTATGTAAAATAAAGAGTGAATCTTTTCAAACTCTTCTGAGGTTAGTTCATCTGAATTATGAACATTAGGCAGAGTATATAACAGTTTGTCAGTAGGTAAGCCCATCTCTAACATACATTTGAGGCAGTAAACTTTTTCAAAATATCAATGTGAATTACTAGACCTTTTTTATCTCCTGACGCTTTTTTACAATAAATTTATTATTGGCAATTTCCCAAAAATATTAATAGTCGCTGGTAGGCAGGATCTAGTTTTCCCAGCAAAGCTTGGGGCTCTAAGGAATTAGAACCATCATTACTGGTTAAGTGTTATAAGCAGTTTTGGGGAACTTATAATATAATCTTGGTGTCAATCACCCTTTGTTCATCAGACTTGATTTATATCTCATCTTAAGCATAAAAAGGAATGCCTTCTAATGCGTCTACTGAATCTGGCCCCTTCTTTATATTTGCCCAGGTCATGCATAATGCAGCGATAATGCAGAAGAGAGGTGCTCAATTGAGCATGAGTATTTTTTTAATTGGATTCTTTATTGGTTAGAACAAGAGGAACCTCATAGTTGAGGAGAGAGAAAACCCTATTTCATGTTGATGATTAAATTTTACTCAAGCATAAATTGCATGCCAATAAGCATATTGTATGTGTTGTTATCCAAGGCCACAGTTGTTGCTGAAAGAATTAGCTTCCCAACTCTTAGGAGTAAAGAGTAGTATGCCCAAATAGCGTGAGTACTGTTGGACACGCAGTTCCTTACCTTGAGGGTATTCCAGGTCAGAAGCTACCTTAATCTTCTTGATATGTTTCAAGGAGATTACAATGATGGGAGAAATGACTTCAAGGATTGCCAAACTTCATACTTTAGTAATGAAAATCTCCACCTTTGTTACAGTTTTAAAATAGTTTGAGTGAGATCTAGAACCCCCTAAAATGGAAAGTGGAGGCATAATTTTTGAGCTTTATTATAATATTTATTCTTAAAGGATTGTAGTGTATGAACATGCTGAATATGTCGGATCAACAAGGCAATGAACTAATTGGCATCACTAGAATATTGATAACCTCAGGGCACCCCAGAATTTGACTAAGATAGATTTTCTCAGGTATCATGGCCTTATCCACTCCTTCAGGGTTCAACTGATCTGGTATCCCTACTTTAACTTGATCTCCTAGGACATAATACCAACGTTTTCATAACCCCTTTCATATTCGTCATCAGAGGGGTTTTCTATGCAATTCAGAGGAGTGATAGGGGAGGTTAGAGCAAGGCAAATCAATATCACCAGCTTTCTTTATGTGACACGCCTTATTAACATGCCCTTCTTAGTTGCAATGGATGCCCTTAAGGTGCGCAACAACCGTTTTGGCCATAAGAGAAAGAATGTTAGCTTCAACGGCCTTTGGAATGAGTGCTTTGCTGGATGGCTTAAGAGTTTGGACTCAGTCTCATGTGGCGAAGAGACGTCAAAGTTTGGCTGCACCTTGTGGGCAGAGTTCAAGATGCAGGCGAACAGAAAAGATGCTAAGGAAGTTAGGGAATGTGTATTGAGAGGATGTGACAAATTGAGATACGGTAAAAAACCCCTTGGTGGATAGCATGATGCGAGGCAAAGTCTCAACTGAATGCAACGGGCGAACTCTTGGTGCAGATGATGGAAAGGAGCACTTCCTTGTTACCAATAGTACACTTTAACTAACCTTATATGGTGGTAATTTCTGTTTTGAGTCACACAGCAGTAGAAGGTTTTGATATAAAAACAGTCACAAGAGGGGACATGGGGGTCGTCGTGGATTCTATCTATCAAGCTAATCTAGGGAAATCCTTAATGGCTAAGGATTGGGGTTTTAACATGACTCCTTGAGCAGTCTCAACTTTTTAAAAATCTGCAACATCTAATAAAACCTTCTTTATAACAAAACGTTCTAAAAGTGGCGTTTTACTGAGATAATATGCCTTACTAAGGACTGGTGAGAAGCCAAGTTAGTCAGAATCGCAGCAACAGCGTCATTAAGTGTTAACATTTTAGAGGTTAACAGTGTCTGGGTTTCTATGTAGAACTGATCATTGAAGGTAGTAAGTAATTTTCCTTTGTTCATACTAAGGCGCATAAAACCCTGTTTTTTTCCTTCTTAAACTCTGTGGTGAGCCAAATTCATCTATAAGCGCTTCTTTGACCTCAACCCAGGTACTAAGGGTGTCCATATGATGATGCATTACCTCTTGGACCATGCAAATTAAGAAAGGGAGGGTGTGCTTTTTTTAGCACTAGTGATGCCCAACCCAAAAAAGGGAGCTGTCACGCATCTTTATTTGCAAAATTGGCCAAACAGAGGGATTATTATAAATAAAAAACCTAATATGGCACCTTAGCTTACAACTTAGGAAGCCATATCAGAAGGTGAGGAAGCTTTGAGGAAACTTTTGTCTGGAACAAGCTTTAGCTGGCAGACCATGGCGGACAACTTAGGGGTTGGGGTATAATTGGCATGTAGCATAAGGAGGTATAATTGTGAGAGACTTTATTAATGAGGCTGGCAGATTTCATTACCTCAACGGTTTGAGCAAGTTTATGCTCAGCAAAAGTGATTAGAGCAGGCATACAAGTTAACAACTTGATGCGCTGGTGGGTTACGGGATAATTGGGGTCAAAAAGAGAAGTATTTGCTGCATTGATGCAAGAATGGCTCGCGCTAAATGCAAGCTCCTCAATTTCATACTTTGCATCTATTCAAAATTATGAGGAAATTGGGGATAGGAATACCCACAACAAGGGGTTCCTTCATTCCATAAAGATGCTGGTAAAGTAAGGTGTTGGGAAGGGCAGCTTCAGTATTAATTGCCATTTTAATAATATTTTTATAGACTGGAAAACTGTTTCAAGGTTGAAAACGGCAGGGACGCAAATTGAGAGGATCAACAAAGGAACTCCTCCAAATCAAAATCTGGCTTTACATGGTATGGCCATTTATCCTCATAAATCCATTTGAGAGCCTCAAATAAATTGGATTCAGACAGTGCTGGGCCAGCCACCAGAATTTGGGCAGTGGTAGAAACTGATTGGCCATGTGCTGCCAATCATGGCAGCTCAGCTGAAACTGGTTCAGCCATTAACTCAGATTCCTTAAAATGGTTAAATTATTATTTAAGTTTTTATTTTGTTTTTTTGCCGCCACTTTAGGAGAAGCAAAAATTTCCCCAAGGTTGGGGAATGATGATTGAGCCCCATTCAAAAAATTGTGGTGAAACAGCTGCCAGCACAACGCCTAAGGGAAGAGCAGTGGAAATGGTGAATGTGAAAAACATGGGGCATTTGCACTTTGAGTGGTCAAGTGCTAAACACAATGGGTGATCAGGGGCAGATCTGATTACAGTGCAGGGGGGATTACAAGGTGGGAATCATGATGAAATGGGTGGATTGTCGCAAAGGCGTTAGGCCCTAACAAATGATCTGCCCCATTGGGCACCACAAACTGCAACATGGGGTCTGCACTGTAAACGGCCAAACCCTCCATGAGCTCATGGCGTAGACGTTTGGGGGAAAGATGGGATGGCAACCCAGCAAACTGGACCACCAAAGTTTTCTCTTCAGGGAGCCATATTTGAACAGTTGGGAAGGGGATATTTAAGAAAATTTATTTCAGCTTGGCTGCTGCCACTGCATTGGCTTCAGAGCGGAAGCTGAGATCAAAGTACCCCTTAAAGGGCAGAAGTCAATAAAGCTGGCAGGTTTACAAACTGCCATGGCCATCTCAATGATGGCTGCACTCATGTATGCGAAAAGAATCCATATTTGACCTGGAGGCTGAAACACAAATTGCTCTGTGGGAGCACCAAAGGGCTTGGAGCACCGCTTAGGAGCTTGTGAGGTGGTGGGCCAAGTCCCAAAGGGGACATATCGCCTGGTAGTATTTGGAGGGCTAGAAGAGCTAGCCCAGGTGCACTTCAGCAGTGGATGAAAGACACTAGATGGTGGTGCGCCACCACCCCAAATGGGGTAGCAGGTGTCAATTGCATTGACATTGGTAAGTTTTGACTTGATCCAGTAGTTGCTTTTTGTATTTTTAATTACATAATGGTTTTGGCTTCAATTTAGTTATTGAAGTTAAAAAGTGATTAACCAAGGATGTGCTTGATTTTCTGATGATCAGTCATGCCTTCCATATTAGATTCAAAGACATATAAAAATGAAGTAATGCTACCTTCATCCAGCGTAAACTTATCTTTAAATGTGAGTTTATGTGTGGGCAGGAGCGACCCAGTGATGATATGTAGAGGGATGCTGTTTAAGCTTTATAAGATGCGGAAAAGCGTTGGCTATTTGCTGTGAAAAGCAGCTATCCGTGGTTTATTTTCAGTGGGGAGGTAAAGAAGCTAATAACCTGAACGTTCTCCAATTTAGTTGAAAGTTTGTGGTGTTTAGGCTTACCTGTAGTGAGAACCACTTGTTGGAATCCGGCCCTTTGGGTGCTTGCAGGTGTTTCTGGCACAGGAGTTCAACAAAATGGAAGTTGGAGCTGTATTAAAACTCTCAACTTCTGCTTTACGATTTTGTGGGTAAAACTAGCTCAAAATCATGTGTAAATTTAATAATAAAAATGGGGGCAATTTATCACTTTTGGTTTAATAAAATAAGCGATCCTTTAATAATTTAATGCCTCCTATCATTTAAGATAATTTGAGTCTAACATCAAGATGTGAGAGAATTCATTATAGGCAGAGGGTAACTCAATTAACAAGATAATGATTTATCCTAACAGAACCCTCAAACATCTTTTCGCCTTGCTAGGGCTTAACTTTAGTTAAGTTGACAGCTGGGATAATTTATATATGGTAATATCCTAATGTATTCTCTATAATCAGCTATCCTGGAAATATTTCCAGTTCAGCTGATTACCAGAGTTCTTAGTGGATGATTGGTTAGAAAAAATAAATTCATTACATGGAACCCATTTTATCTATGAAAAGGGGTGATTTCTCTTAAAACAGTGGCACTAAATTTAAGTTAGTGCTTGGGCCAGCTTCTAATACATTTTCCTATTTCGCTGGGGGTTTGGCATAACCATTTCACAACATCCAGGATATTTGGACAAGGGCTAGGAGTAGACTTATTAGTCTGATCAGGATTGTTCTGTCAAGTGTTAGAATGAGGGTTAAAGGAATTTTATATGGAGATATTCAACACAAAGCATTCTCATCAACTAGTCATACATCTAAATGTTTTTTGCAAACAAGGCGGGTCAACCTTAGGACAAATATACTATGCTGAGTTTTTTTAAAGCCTGTGCTGGTTTTGAACCTGTTTAATAAAAACCTGACCCGGATTGGAGCAGGAACCACCCCACTATACTACCACATCTCCATACATCTAAATGCTTTTAAGGACTTTATTTGCTAATCTGTTTCCTATACCCAATAAGCTAAAAAGATGTCTATGCCCTCGTTGTAAAAGTGAATATCATTTAACTTAATGAAAAAAACCTATGACAGAAATTAGGAATTGAAGGTAAAGCAAACTATTTACTGCTTTCCTTATTATAAAGATATATGACAGACTTTGATAATCTTACTATTAAAAACAAACCAGATATGCTTAGAAAGGTAATTCTTTAACAAATGATTGCAGAAGTCAAATTAGCATTTAAAAACATCCTTATAAGTTAAAATAGAAAACTATAAGTACTAACCATTGAAATTAACTATATCCAAAATAAATTTATCTGCTTTGTTCCTATATGTTAATGTATCAGCCTAAGTGGGACCATCTAGTACTAAAAAAAAAAATGTATCAGCCTAAGTACAAATAGAAGACTTACTTCATGTTTATATATAGCACTCGATCAAGAAACTTGTCTAATTATTATTTTTAATTTTACTTTTTACCTTAATTTTGTTTAAAATTTATGGTTTTTTATTCCTAAAAAGGTGCAACATCATATGTTATAATGCAAAGCTAAGATTCATCACTCATCACATAGTAAAACTAATAAAATTAAAGGTTCATTTTGTATATGCAGATATCAAAGGTATTAAGAAAACTTCATATGATATGTAAGACGTTTCACTTTTATAAATATCAGAGATATATTCAGCAAGACCATTTTATCTTTCACATGTTGATGCCCAATTTAGATGGCCTTTAAAAATTCTAAAAAAAACTCCATCAAGTATATATTATTAATGCTCATAAAATGACTAACTGCTTGCAAAAAATATAAAGATATATATTCAATTAATATATTAACCTAATTATACGTCCAGCAGATATAACTCCTTAGAAGATGATGCTCTCTTCAAATAAAATATTAAGGATGGAAATAATTTTGAAAGTATAGGGGAGGATAACCAAGTGGTAGAATAGGGACCTCTACCGCTGGCTTTCTGAGTTTGATTCTGGTACTGGAACTTTGGGTAGGGGACAATTATGACTGTGTTGGCGTTGCAAACCAATGCCCTGAACTTAGATATCAATTAGCAAAGGCAGTCCATGGAGTTCCTGGCCTATCATACGCTGCTCATGGAGGTTTTCCAGATTTTGTCCTCCTTTCCTGTTCATTCAATTTCCCATTAATTGGTGTGGTATCATCCCCAGGTCAGCCCACCTCAAATAAAATACAGTAATTTGAAAGTATTTGAGGTGGGTTGACCTTGGGACAAATATATACCACACTGAGAATTTTTTTAGCCAGTACAGGTTTTAAACTTGTATTTAACAAAACTTGCACTAGGGTGGAAGCAGATATTACCCTATCAGACTAACCACCCTAAGATTGAAATAATTTATGCATATCTATATTAAGACAAAAATCATAAAAACTTGACCTTTGATCATGCGCAAAGTTTATACAAGCTTTAGTCATAAAGTTGACTTATAGTACTCATAGTTTTATATGAGTTTTGGGCTTCCATTTTTGATTTCAATGGTGCTATACTTAAAAAGCCTGACAGTCAATAATTTAAGCTTTCTAAGATGCATGAGAAGTATATTTATACTATTTTAAAGGGTGCAAGTCACCACTTATGTTCCATCAATTATAGTATCCATTCTATATAAGTATGGTGAGATAGACTTATCAAAGTCAAGGACAAAATAATATATAGGTCTAATGACATACTTTATTATAGTATAATTAAAGAGTTTCTTATCCATCTAGTACTAAAAAAAGAGTTTCTTATATGTTATACTTAAAAACATAGACCACAAAGGAAAAGTATCAATAAAAGTAATGTAGAAGTAATATGGGATGGAGGCTCTTGGTCAGGTGGAGCATTCCAGAGGGGTTAATGCCTTTGTAGCATATTTTTATAGGGCAAAGTTTTAGGTTGAATGTACCAAGTCATCTAAGACTTGTTATCACTTAGGATGGTCTTTGGGATTTTTGATTCCTACCCTTTTGCAGGTTCATCTTATTAACTGCCTTGAGTGACAACTTTGATTAATGGTCACTTGGCCTTCTGATGATCCTTCAATTTGATCAGGATGAATTTCATCTTGGGATATATGAGGCTTTAATTTATCCAATCAATTTTTCTGGTATCAGATTTGTCCTTTACAACTACCAATTTTCCATGTGACTAATTGATGTAGCTTCTTTAACCCCCTTCACAGGTCTAGTTATCAGGCAAACAGCAAGTAGAATTAGACTGACCAGCCAGCTTAGGTGGTGGAGCACCCAAACAGCAAACCAGAATGCCAAAGGCACTGCTGCTGGTATGATGGATATAATACTAGATAGGAGTTTTGCCAATAACTGCTGATGAGCCAGAATCTCATACAAGCACATAATGAAATACCAAACAAATATGGCCATTAACCCTGAGGGGTGTGTGAGTGCCGGTGGAAAGTGCTGCTTATTTTCCAGCATAAAAAACTAAATTTGGGTAAAGGATATTTTAATGAAAAATAAAGGAAGAAAATCGATTGACAATTTTCTCAGTGTGATGCAACTAATTAAATAGTGGTCAATTGATGCGGGAACAAGCAGGTATCAGGTCCCTCAAGCTTGACCTAACTGGCGAATTATTTGGAGATGGGGCAGATAAGCTCAATAGGAACTGACATTGAAGGATTTGGTGGCAGGCCGAGTCACTGTCAGTTTGACCTTGAACTCCCAAACCAAGACTCAACTGCATTTCCAGTGGTTGGCATGATGGGGTCTGGTCTGATGAGCAACGGGAATCCCCCAGGGCCACCCCACGTAGGGGCAGTCCCAATTGGTTGGGAATGGGTTTGGGATGCCCAACCTGCCCATGCTCAGTTGCTGGACCATTCTTT
The DNA here is from genome assembly GCA_022478985.1 of Massospora cicadina. Lineage (NCBI taxonomy): Eukaryota > Fungi > Entomophthoromycota > Entomophthoromycetes > Entomophthorales > Entomophthoraceae > Massospora > Massospora cicadina. Next base: position 27,044 of record JAKSZP010005415.1, on the reverse strand, counting down.
CAGTCAAAAGTGCTGCGTTAGCTGCAACTCCCAATTTTTCAGATGGGAGCTGCATGTCAGGGATCATCCCTGATGATTTCAAGAGGGGGTTAATTTTTACAATTGCACTGCTGGGAAAATCAAAACTGTTGGCAATTCCAGCTGATAATTCAATCTTTATCCCTTTTTGACTATGCGGATTCTGATTGTCTGGCTTGATTTCCATCAGTTTTTGACTGATCAACTTAAATTTGGCGATCTCAGAATAGATTTTCTTAATCTGGCTAATGAGTTCAGCTGAAGTGAACCAAGGTACCAGGGGAGGGGCCTGAATAGGGAAGGCCATTACCCAGCGCTCATCTACCATGTGGGTGAGGTCGCCCTTGGTGACGAGAGGTATGGCCACCCTCTTTAGCCCCTTTTTTCTCAGAAACAGGAAGAGAAACCAATCTATGCACAGGGGACGTTCCCCGGACTTACACTAGATATCAATTTGATTGAGGAAGTCAAATAGTCAATATCTTAAATCTTATCCATTATCCAGATATCTGACATCACCGCCTTCAAGAATATTGAGCAGGGGATTACTGATGCAAAAATTGTGTTATGTACACGGTTAATAGTTACTCTAGTTTTTAAAGAGATCTGTTTGAATACTTGTATCCACATTTATAAATCATAACATATGGACCATCCAAGATGAATCTAATTTGTCTCTATTATAATTTCAGCGATAGTTCACAGATACACCAAAGGTTTTTTGCACAGGGTCAAGCCCACTAAGCAATAGGACAGATGATATAGAGATTGCCAGTCCTCAGAAAACACTTAAAATAATTATAATATAATAATAAAAGTAATTGCCCCAAAAACATTTCTTTATTTTACTTAATATTTTCAGTGGATGCTTGCTGCTCTGCTCCTCTTTCTCTGCTAAAAATCCTCCTCTTTCAATCTTCTTGTATTGCTTATATCTCAGCAACTTTGGTTGATACTGACCCTTTTGCTTAGACTATTTGTTCCACTGTATTCTCATTAATTCTGGAAGAGTTTATTATTTATTAAATTCATGGATGCCTTTGTTTGAGGTGACCCACTCATTATTTGTTGTAAGTCAATATCATCTTATCACCTGATTTGGAGGTGATCCACTAAATGCTCAATTGAAGCTTGGTATTTGCCTATTGCCTTATATTAGGACAATCTTCATCCATAATATAAATTATTCAGCTCGGCTAAGCTCCCCCATTCCCCTGTAACAACTTATATCTTATTGTCCAGTCATATCAGAATCATGACAGTCTCCTTGGGTGCTATATGATTGTGATAGTACAAGAATAAGACTGAAATCTTATACGCAGTTAAAGGTTGGCATGTTACATCTGCTGCTTGACCTTTTTCTGGTAACTGTTTTGGCTAGATTTGTCATCGCCTCTGATTTTAATTTGATGTTCTTCTGAGCTAATCTTCTTAGGACTTTCTCAGCTTTTTGGTATTTTTACTGGTTACTTCTCAAGCTAATAGAGTTGGAATTCCAGGTTCACTTCCATATAATGCCTTAAGGGTGACATCATGGTGATTCAATGGAAATTTATCCTGTAAGATATTAAAGCACTTGTGAGATATTGGTCCCAATGTAATGGGTCAGTAGTGGCCATCTTTCTTAGTGTTGAAACTAATGTTCCATCTGTTCTTTCTACATTATCATTAGTTGGTGGGTTGTAGTGTGCTGAAATAATTGTTGAGCTCCCATACACATAATCAGAATTCTCAAAACTCATAAAATAGATTTTTCTTTCATTGTCACATAGTTAACCTGCGGGCAGAAAAGCCTAGTAAATATCTTTTGGTATAAAGGTTAGCGGTAGCATTGGAAGTCTGCGTGGGAAAGAAAATTGCTTTAAACCAATTTGTGAAATGATCAATCCCAACAATGAAGTATTGATTTTCTCCTTTTTATTTAGTAAGTGAACCTATGACATATAAACTGATGGTATGAAACGGCTGTTGAGGGGCTATGGGATAATACTTGTACTTGCTTTATGTGGTGTATGTTTTTACAAGTTATACAAGTGTTTAAGGAATCCACGCCACAGAGTTCAGTATTCCTTTTCAATAATAAAAAACCATGATCCATTTGTAAGTTTTCTGGCTCCTCGATGTCCTAAAGTATTGTGGGCTTCTATTATAACTAGCACCCATTCTAAAGGTCTCAAGTAAGGTAGCCAGTCAGATCTGACTTTCTTTTAACGCAATCCGTTGAAAAATTTCATATTCTGAGCGTATCATTTGATCATTTTGTGAACTGGTTTATTTTTGCCCTCTCAAGAGTTTGGCTTCATGACTAGTCATGTAAACGTTCAGCTTTGATGTTATCTAGTTAAAGTAAGGGCAAAAGAGTCAGTCCTTCCACAATCATGTGCTTCATTCCAGTTTGGTGAACAATATTCATGTCATAGTGCTGAAGTTTTATAGCCTAGCGGGCTAGTTTTCATGTCAGATCTTTCATGTTCTTCAGCCTCATTAAAGAAGCGTGGTCTTTTATGACTTTAAAGTTTGTACCGTACAAGAAGGCCAGAAATGTTTCACTGCCAGAAGAACAGATAAGCGCTTTTCTATGACGCTATAACCTCACTCTGCTTTGGAGAGCGTTTTGCTATAGTAGGACACTGGTTGATCAATGCTTTCGTCATCTAATTGAGAGAGGATAACGCCTATGGCTAGGTTTATGGAGTCAGTAGATATAATTAATGGCTTTTATAATCTGGAAGTTGTAAAATCAGTATTCTCTTCACCAGGTCCTCATGGTCTCTTATGCTGTTCTTTGCCTACTCTCATGAAAGGGGTGTTTTTGGTAAGCAGATGGACAAGAGGTTTAGCTAGTTGAGTGAAATCAGAGATAAATTGGTGGTAATATCTCATTATTCCTAAAAATATATGTATTTCTTGTAGAATCTTAGCTCAGCTATCTTGGAGATTGCTTCAACTTATCATTAGGGTGAATTTTTTCCCTTGATATAACATGCCCTAAAAATTCCAGTTCCTGATGAAAAAAGGTACATTTTTAGGTATTAATTAAATATGTGTTAGAAATCTGGTGGAAAAAATATGACCCAGTGGATAATTGCACAGGAGTAGTTATCCACTGATATAATTGGAAGAGTGGTATGATTATTGTCATTCCACAAACAAACAGGTTAAATTATAAAAGGGTAGCAAATTGCTTCATTAACCACAATCTTTATTATTTAGCAGCGTCCAACTGCCGCTACTGCTAGGGCTCTATACAAAATATAAGTTCAACCACAGTTTCACCCTGCAGTTTCCCAAATAAAAACAATCCTCCTCTCGCTCTTTGTCACCACTATTATCTTCCTCGCTGTGGCCGCTAACTTTCATTTCATCAAACAAGTAATCTCACTCACTAATTTGCTAAGTGTAATTCTCAACAGAATCTTAAGTATACCTCTGCATTCTCACTTGTAATTTTCAGTTTTCAATCTTCCAGCAACCACTAGTAACATGATAAATATGATCTTCTCCTAATTACTTTGTGCTTCAGTCGCTGTTGGTAGAATTTTACAAATTTTAACTGATACTTACTGATACTACCATACCTGGAGGTTTCCTCTAAATAAAATCACCTGCCACTGTTGAAGCCAGATAATTAGTCAGTCCTCTGGAACTAAGTAATTGAACCTAAACTTAGTATCTTGGGAGGAAAGCTTCAGGTTAATTTTCTGACAATTCCACCTCTTAACAAGATGGTACTTCTCTGATGCATTACATGCATCTCATCATCCATCAACCATCCATGCTACCTCTTTCATATCTGAAGTAAAACATGACTCGTTCTGCTGCAACTTATTCATATTTTTATGTTATTAAACCGCCTTGTTAGTTATATATTTCCTTTCATTTTTTTCTTTTTTTCAGATTGGTTATAGGTCTGAAGGAACTTAGCGTGCACTCACTTGATCTAACCCCTCATTGGATTCTTAATCATGTAGGCATTGATGCCCTTTTTTCTCATTTATCTCAAAAAGGTCCACTGATATGCTAGACAACTTATTTTATTAGCACTAGTGGTGCTCAACCCAAAAAGGGGGCCGCCAGGCGTCTTAATTTGCAAATAAGCCAAACAAAGGGATTATCATAAATAAGAAAATCCAATATAGCCCCTAAGTTATCAGCCTAGAATTCATATCAGATGGCGAGAAAGCTTTGAGAAAAATTTTGTCCAGCGCCTGCTTTAGCTAATGGACAATGGCAGACAACATAGGGGTTGGTGCATAAGCGGCATGTGGCATAAGGAGGTATAGTTGTGGGTTTTCTTCATTTATGAAGCCAGCGGTATCTATTGCCTCAACATATTGATCAAGTTGATGCTCAGCTAAAGTGATGAGAGATGGCACACAAGTGAATGACTTAGTATACTAGCAGTATTGAGAGTAATTTAGATCACAAAGAGAAGTTTTGAGATGTCAATGCAAGTTTAGCTCACACCAAAAGTGAGCTCCTCAATTTCATATTTTGCATCACAATCAAAATTAAGGGGGATCCTTGGGACAGGAATACCCTAGACTAGGGTTCCATCACCCCGTGGAGATGCTAGCGGATGAGAGTGTTGGCAGGAGCAGCTGCAGCTTTACTGTCATTTTATTCATATTTTTATAAATTTGGGAAGTCATTTTTAGAGCGAAAATGGCAGCAGCACAAATTGGGAGGATTGTAAAAACTTCTGCAAATCAAATTCTGACATGATATCAAAAAGCCGTTCACTATTATTAATCTAATTGAGACACTCAAATGGATGTAGCTCACCCAGAGCTGGTTAACCACAGGAGTAGGTGTGGTGGAAGAATCTTATTGACTGCAAACAGACAACCATGAAATCTCCGTCAAAACTGTTTCTGCCATCAACTCAGGATTCTGTAAACTCTTAGAATTATTAAAAATTAGTTTTTATTGGCTGCTGCTTTGGAAGAAGCGCCAGAATTCCCTAAGGTTAGGGGCAGAAAGATCGAGCCCCATTTGAAGAATTTGGGCACAGCCATAGCTTGGCTGGTGCTGGAGGGAGGGGCGGTGGAAGCAGTGGAGGTGGTTTTTAAGACCAAGGTTTAGAGCCACTTGTCCCTTTCTAATTTATAAGCCAGAAACCCCAAAACTCCTGGGTGCTGGAGTTTTTACTTAATTACTTTCCTTGTCTGGAAAGACTTTACTCAGGTTAACGTCCCTGAACTCATAAATCCTACTATTATTACTTTTTTAAATAAAATAGAGCAGGGCAAAATTAACTTAAAAGTGGCGAAAAGTGAGTAAATTTTATTACTTAGAAACATTGTTATATGGGAGTTTTCTTGGTCAATCTCCATGCATATAAACTAAGATCTAATTTCATTTCTAATTGGTGATTCAGGTCGCCACATAGATCAGGTTTAAACTCCAAAATTTAGGGACTGAAATTTAGTCAGGGATTGTTCCTGATATCTAGAGGGCTTGAATTTTATTGAGGATTATCCTTAATAATGGTTTTGGCTATTTTGACAAATCAGGTTCAAATTCCGTCATCTGACTCATCAAAATCTCCAATTTGGGTGGAAATCCCAACAACACCCCACTATAGATTTTGGCGTAGGGGGAGAACGGATGGAGAAAATGACTATGTACATGATTTAACACATTGCCCTGAATTTCATCTACAATTGAGTGTTCGTTGCCCCATGTATAAATGACTTTGTAGGGCCCTGACAAGTTAGTACATAATTTGTTAACACAACCTCCCAGCTGATGGTGGTAGGAAAGGATTTGATCACCTGGTTGGAAGGTGTGCAGATTTTCATGTCTGTCATTAAACTGAAGAGTTCCTCTACTAGTTGTAGCAGATATGTTCTCAGAAGCTAGAGCCTGAAATTAATAATTTCATTGGCAATACTTCATATAGTGAATTCAGGGATTTGGGGGAGGCTTGATCTAACATGTCCTGCATTTTAAAAGGCAGCTGTGGATTTCTTCTGTACAACTATTGGATGGGGACATCTTAATTATTTGATGATAGATGATTGTATAGGCCAGAATTGCACTAGGAAAATATTGGGGCAAATGAAGGGGGTCAGTCATAGCCATTTCTGGAGGGTGGCAGTTAGGGTACCATTTGCCCACTATACTATTCCGTTGGTTGCAGGATGTTAAAAAAATAGAAAATATCTAGGTGGATTCATTAGTTTGGCTAAATTATTCACTAGTGATAGTCAGAAGATTTGACCATTATTGGAGAAAATTATGTTAGGGCACCCATGCTGGGTGATAATCCAACTATATATAAGAATAGAGGTGGTAGATTTTTCAAAGCAGATGGTAGTGATACAGCTTCAATCCACTTAGTTAAATAGTCCACGGATAGAAGGAGAAATTAATGATTATTAGAGGCTCAAGGGATGGATGTTGAATTTTTGGTCCACTTCAGATGGCTGGTTCTCCTTCTGCGGTATGGTGGAGTTTCAAACATCTATTGTATGGCGACAATAGACCAGATGGTGACTATAGTTCAAGATATTACTCCTTGGTAATAGTACTTTAAAGTCATATTCTTCTGTCATTACTTGGACGATGGCATGCTGCCCTGATCTTACTGTACAAGTAAATCCTCGACTTAATACAACATAAAGTATTAAATACAAAAAAGATTATAGATTAAACTATGAACTTGTGGTAATAGTTGATTGTACTTTATTAGTATTAACTTGGAGTTAATTTATAGGATTCGATGGTCACCACATCTTACCCATGACGTCTCATTTTCAATGGCACTTGGCCAGAGGAACACATAAAATGTTCATTTGAGGGTCTACAATCCTTTGACTTAGGGCATCTCACACAGCCTCAGGGTCAGTGTAAATTTTGTTAATATTCCCAAGACAGTGTTTCATATGTGCCTGCAGATAGCTAAACTGATTCTCTTTCTCAAGCAATTGGAAGCACATAACAAGGTGATTCATACCATTAATTAGTAATTAATTTGATCAAAAGCTGGGGGTGGAAGGCGTGTCAGTAGGGCGTACAGCTACCAACCTGAAGGTTGCAGGTTCAATTCCCACCCTTTGCACATCAATTGGGGTGCCAGCCAAAGGAAGCTTATTGGCGGTTAGTAGGTATAATAGCACAAAAACCTTACCCATGATGTAACCATAAAAATCTGAGTCCTAATCTGGAGTGAAAAAAACTTTCTATGACAGAGTTGACCCTGCTCAGGTTTCATGTCATTACTTTCTTTCTCTATTTTGGTAATGTCCATCCCCTGGTCAGCTTGCCTTGTCTAAATAAAATTTGATCAAAAGCTTGATCAATATTAAAAACTAATTTTGGCATAGACCAACAAAGCCCACATGCCTGAGTAATAAGTCAACACTTTATTGTTAAGTTCAACCTAAGCAATAAAGCCTTGAGCCTGTGTCATCATAGTTAGATATTTTTAAGTGGAATTGCTAGGCCGCGGATCCCAAGCTTCACATAAGCTTAGGATATTCCTGATCCATAATCACTGATATCCAATGTGATCCATAAGAAATTAAGCATGTTAACGTTATTAAGTCCCTATCAAATATCTGACAATTAGGTCCAGTCAACTATTCAACACTTCCCCCACCTTAACTGGATATAAGCATCAGTTACCCTTCTTTCTGGGTCACAATTTGAATTTTTTCACTCGTCAAAATATGACAATATATCAATAGCCTTTCTGCCTCAGACAGATGAGTTTTCCTAAGACTGAGCAAGCCCATGCGGCATGCTATGGTCAACTTGGGCGTGTTGCCCATGATTTCTGAAGCTGGATCAACCAGCTACGCTTCCAAAATACCTGAGAGTTCAGCTTCGCATCCTGCTGCAACTTCACCAATCAATGAACCTGAGCAGGCCCCCCTGGTATCGATTACTGTCCATCAAACATACCAATGGGTCAAGTGGGATCCTCTTTGACTTATTCTTTATCTCTTTGGGATTCTGAAGCCATTCAGCCCCAAGAAATCCTTATACAGCATCAATTCACTTTGGATGTGGATCTCCTTCTTGACTTCTTGTTTTCCCTTTTTTGCATCTTCCCTTCTAAGAATCTTCTTCTTCCTTACATGCATGCAGTGTGGCTTTGTTTGGCCTTGAGCTCGATTTGATGTTGGAGCTCTAAATACCTACTTGTCATCTGCACTTGCTATTGGTCCTGAGGTTGCTGCATACAATATTTTTGAGGCCAACCAGGATCTTATTTTCACTAACTTGGTTGCTAGGATTTGGTGCAAACCCACTTCAGTACATACCAATTTTTACATCTCGTTGGGCCTCAAGACTTGGATTATAAAAGATTGGTGCATCCTGGTGTTATACTGAGCCCTTTGCAAAAACTTGGCAAAATGGATTTCCAAAAAGTATGTCCCACAGATGGATCTTCTGGGAGCGTGCATTTGCTTCCCTCCTTCCTTGCTCCCCACTGATATTTTGTTTAACATGCGCAGGGTACTAGACAAGGCCCAAATGCAAGTGTTTTGCACAAAAGTGTTCCTCCCAATAGTTTGCCCCTGCCTTGAGAGCCTTCTTTCCAATTTTATCTTCCTTTCTGTGGCATTTACTCCCAAGTCAATTTTTCTCGCCTATTCCAAAGTCCCTTCCAATGGTCTTTCCCTTTGGTTCGATGGCCTTTCTTAAGCTGACAGGGCCAGCATGCCTGGTGCTGAGCTTTTTGGGTTTAGCACATCTCTGACAGAGTCTGTATAGTTGGGACTTGTATAAGATTCGCATCTCTCCAATTCTGCTACAGGCTTCTCCAGTTTGATCACACTCTCCTCCCCCTACCAAAGAAGGGTTACCTGGTTCCAGTGACGATGAGGAATCAAATCCTTGAATTAAACCTTTAAGTTTTTCAATTATTTTTTGTATTTTTATTGTTTTTATTATTATTACATATTTATATTTGTTATAATTTTATTCAATATATTTTTTTCTTTTTTCTTTTTTTCTATTTTTTTCTTTTTTTATTATTATTTATAATATGGATGAAGGAACATAGCTTGTACTCATTTCACAACCTAGCCGCCTTAATCCTTAATGGTATATATGTCTTTAAACAATTTCTCCAATATAATAAACAGGCCTTTCCAAAGTGAAGTCAGCTTGTGTGCGCGGCCCGCGCTATGAGCCACAATATACTACTAAGTCTCACTCCTTGAACTTAATCACCATAGCTCATTTAGCGTCATCATAGCTCTTCTGACAAGTTTTTTGACTAATCAAGTTTTGATAGGCTTCAGATTGCAACTTGATTATGGTCTTCGCTAGTTGTTCAAAATAATTATTTGGGTTAATTGCTTCAGTTAAACTGAGTACTGAATATAATAATGGAGGCAGAGCGGGCTGTTTACCATAAAGAAGTCAAAACGGAGAGTGGCCTGTGCTGCTGTGGTGCCTGATATTGTATGCAATCATTGTATCGATAATTGAAGTCACCTATTGCAAAGGCGCCAAGGCTGCATTTTTTTGTAATATGCTGACTAAAGTGCCATTCACTCGCTCTACCATACCATTAGTCTCAGGATGTTACAGTGTTGACAACACTCCTTTGATAAACATCAGCTCATTTAATTATTGTACCATTTGGGTAGTAAAGTTCGTTCCATCGTCCATTAAGATCTTCAGGGGCATTCGTGCTTATAAATAATATTATCCATAATGAACTTAGCAATAGTTAGAGCCCCAACGTCTTGACCTGCTTTTTCTTCCACCCATTTCATCAGATGCTCAATAGCAGCAATTATGTATTTGTTGCCTATGCTACTCACAGGCAAAGGGCCAACTACATCAATTGACATGGTATGCCAGGCCCAGTCAGGTTTGATCAAACGACAAAACATCTGACTTCATAGGCTTTGCAATTTGGCATGAATGACATTTATTGAGCACATCTTGGATATGGAATTGCATGGAATCCCAACTAGTAACTTGATCAAATTAATTCCAGTGTCTTGGTCATTCCCCCATGGCTGACTGCCTTGTGTGCTTGTGTAATAATCTCCGTTCAGTCAGAAGGTTTTGGGAAAATTTGATGTTGCTCTTCAGACTTAAGCTTGTATAAAACTCCTTTTTGATATTCGGTGTCAGTTTATGCTTTTTTAATCACTTTTTGTACTTCAGGTGGCTCATCTCCATACATTTAGGTAATCATTTTTTCATGAAGCTCATTGGCCAAACTGCTCAGGACAGCTACAATAGGAAGTTGCAATAGTCCATCTGCATTTTAATGGGCCACTCCAGCTCTATGAATAATTTCATAATTGTATGATTGTATTTTCAGGGCCCAGAGGGCTAATCGTCCCTCAGGTTACTTAAGATTGTGAATCCAAAGTAATGAGCTGTAATCCATCACTACTTTGAACTTGGTGCCATGAATGTAAACCCAAAATTGTTTACAAGCATAGATGACAGCCAAACATTCTCTTTCAGTCACCATATAATTATGCTCATGCTTGTTCAGCATCCTGCTGCAATAAGCAACTGATGCTCCTCGCCATCATCCCCAATCTGCAATAGCACACCACCAATTGCAGTCAATGAGGCGTCAATTTGTATTAGCGAAGACTTGCTGAAATCTGGATATCAGAGGATAGGCTCCGTGCCCATTTTGGTTTCTAAAGCCTTAAAGGCTTGTTGGCACTCCTCTGCCCAGCACAAATGAACTCCTCCTTGTAGTTAATGGAATAGGGGCTCAGAAATCTTTGCAAACCCTTCTACGACTCTTTAATAGTATCCTACCATGTTTAAAAATACTTGAACATCCCTCATACTTATTGGAGGTTGCATTTTGTTAATCACCACCACCTTTTGAGGTTGAGGCTGCAAGCCCTTGGAATCAATGAAAAACCCAAGATATTCCAATTATTCTGCAAAGAATTGACATTTTCTAGGTTTTATATTTATATTGGCCTTCAACAGTCATTCAAACACTTGTTCAAGGTGCTCCAGATGTTCAGAAAGCGTTTGCAAAAAGACATTGATATCAGACAGGTACACAAGTATGCAGGATAGTTTTAATGGTCCCCCAAAATTGTGTCCATTGTGCGCTGAAAGGTTGCCAGCGCATTGCACAGCCACTGTGGCATGCGCATCAGTTGGAACAGCCTTTGAGCAGCAATCATCACGTAATTTTTCTTCTCCTCTTGAGGCAATCAAACTTGCCAATATTCTGAGATGAGGTCCATTGTGGTAAAATACTTCGCCCCTCCCAGACGGTCCAGAGCATCATCAATTCTGGGCAACGGATACAAATCTTTTTTTAATGACATTGAGGTGTTGATAATCAAATAAAACTCAAATGCTGCCATCTTTTTTCTTTATGATTAAAATAGGGCTGGCCACGGGCTTTTGGAGAGCACTATCATTCCACTTTTCAGCAATTTGTCTAGCTCTTCTCTGACTATTTTTCCACTAGCCCTGGGGCGCCGGATTGGCCTCATTTTAATAGTCATATGGTCCATTTTGTCAACAAAATGCTGTACTCCTTTTGCACAACCTAAATCTTGGTCATCTTTGGCGAAATTTTTGAGTATCATTCAAACAACTCTAGTGCTTCATCTTTCTGTTGTTCTGATAATACAGCAAAAAATTCTTGAGAAATTACAGTATGTTCTTCAAAGGTTTCAGTCAGTAAGCCGAAATCAGATAAGTCATCAAATTTGACAGCTAATTTTAACTCTTCCCTCAGAAACAGATGCAAAAATGCAACTACTTGATATTTCTTGACTATAAATCTTAAGCTGATCAAATTTTCTAGTAGGACATCAATCTCTCCGTGCCCTGGTATAAAAATTTCAGGCGCCACAGTAGGTTCCATTTGATAATGATGCCATAGGGACACAACCTCCCATATATTCCTTCTGGAATATCCAGCGTGGTACCAGTCCTCATAATCAGTTGATGGCCTGGAGCTATTGTTGCATCCTAATTCATACTTATATGTATTCCTCAATTTTTGTTTATGGCGGTTGGCATGGGGTGGCTTTGATTTCCCCACTGAATATATACTACTGGTTTTATCCCATTGGCATAAGATATATTGATAAAATTTCTATGATGGCTTGTGGGATTTGTATTGTCACAAGTTAATAAATCATAAGTGATTGGCCCAATATCATCAAGATGTTCTCTTTAAAATTGCATTAGATCCCATAGGTCCTTAAAAAACTAGTTCCAATTTATGTCATAATTGGCGTTTGGAAGCACTATTGCAGGTGCAGCTACTACCAAAGCTCCAAGTTGCAGTGGTAAGGCGCTGTAAGCTCCTTCACTCAAAGTGCTGTTAAGGCCTGCGGTCCCATACCCATGATGATGGTCAATGTCTGGAGCTATATTCAATTCTTTACCAATTTGGTAGAAACAATGTTTACAGGTGCTCCACTATCAACAATAGCTACAACTCTGATCTTGTTGACCAGAATATCCACATAAGTGCACTTATAGTAGTAAGAATCAATAGAGTTTACTAAGTGAATATGGGAAGAATCCAGGGAATTAAGAGTGTGTTTCAGAGTATTTCCATATACTGGGACATTCATTGATGAACGTGTCTATTGGCATAGCTATATTCACCCCTTTCAAGCTTAAGGGTATCTGCTTCATTGCTTGGCCCTTCAACTGGAATATTCTCAAGTATTTGTTGCACATAGGGTTTAACGACTACTTCAAAGGCTTCAGGTATGACAACCTTACTCTAAGAGCGAGTTACTGCATGTACGTTCATAGAATCTTCATTTGATACTAAAGAGAATTTGTTTCATTGTTAACCGAGGCCCCATTGCCTGAATTTTCTTGTTGATCATGTGGGACTGGTGTCTTTGGCACAATATAGCGTCCCAAATCTATTGTGCTTGTTCTTTTCCTTCCTCCTGCACGGTATTGGGAAGTACTACACTAACATTTCACTGACGGCATCAGGAAGCAAAGTGACCTTTACAATTGCAATTAAAGCAAGTCATCTCATTCATTGGGCGTGGGGCTCTTGTATTTGGTTTTGCTCATTTTTAACAGGCAGATCACTGTAAATCTTCTTATTGGTTTCAAAGGGCTTTCCAGTAGAGGCAGCAGGTCCTGATCTGTACCTAGTATTATTAGGGCCATAATTTTTTGAGCATCTGCACAAATAATCAACCAATTCAGATGTTGCAAGGTTTTTCATGAAAGCAGGCAATAAAGTGTTTAACAAATTTTGGTAAAGTTCTACTGCATGTTCTAGTTCAATCTTAGCATCAAAATTGACCATAGCCTTTGCACCTGTAAGAATTTGAGCTTTGCGATAGAATTAATCTACAAAATCATCAATTGCTTCATCTTTCTTATAGCAAATATTCATAAATTTAAATTTCTGGTTGAAATTCGTTTTGGACCTCCAAATTCATGAAGCACAGCCTCTTTAACTTTGGCGTAGGTTTAATTTTTGTTAATGTGAGGCATAATCAACTCAATGATCCACTGATCCAAGCAGTTGATAATAGTGGCTGCTTTGATATGGTCACTGGCCCCATAAATGGCCATTTCAAAGCGTTTAACAAATGTGGTTATACTTCTACTCTTGTCAAAAGTAGGCAGGTTTGCTGGTTTATACTTATTGCTATCCCATCCATGGTTTTCACGATTACTTCTTTGTTGACTTGAGATGGGCGCACTAGGGTGCTGAGGCATTGTATCCCAGTTTGAGGTGTTAGGGTTGGTCAAAGCAACCATATTGCTAGGCATTTGTTGACGTAGCCCAGTGTCCATTTCAGTAGCTACTTCTGAAGCTTCATCCTTATAATATTCAGAAGAGTTTTTAGTCAAGTGGTTTGTGGCACACTGACAATGTCCGTCATCAAGAGCTCAGATTTGATTATTGATTTCATTTTCCTCATTTGACACAATTTCGGTTTTTTAACTTTAGTTTACAATTTCCTCATTAATGCTAGTAGTTTGTAGTTGCAAAGTGAAATCCACTTTGTCCTTTTATTTTATTGCTTCTTGCGCTGGTTTAATTCTCCATAAAGAATATTGTTTGACTCATTAATAGCAGTAACATCCTCATTGAGATTATTGATTTGTCAATTAATATGATCAATAGAGCCTTGCTTTTTTCATTCTTTGCCCGTTGGCTTTCAAATTGTGTTTTCCAGTAATTTATTTTTCTGGTGTATTCATCCTTCATTTGAAAAATTTTTGGCACTCAGTCGTTGATATTGATCACAAAATTCATCATTATGGTTTAATTGCACCACTTAGCTTCATGATTAAGCCTCATGAAAAACAAAGCACTAATGGAAGTTTGAGTGATATTGCTAACCCAAGATTCAGTAACTCCTCTTTCCTCTAAGAAATTGTCAAAGATGGGATGCAATATGTCATTTAGCTCTTGTGCTAATTCTGCTACCCAGTCATTAGCCCAAGTGGCTAGATTATAATTTGCCTCCAAACTAGAATGGACCTTGGCAAAGTCAGCTTCCAATTGCTCATTTAAAATTTTGTTTGCCTGGCTGGAGTTTCAAGAGAAGTATACCAGCTCAGTAATGGCCGCATGATGGTGGGCAATTTTCATCTGAGAATTTCTGGAGGTGGGATGTACAAATTCAGTTAAGTATAGGGTGATATTCTCTATCTCAATTAAATTGTTTTGTATTTAAGCTACACTTAATTGATGATGAGCTTGATATTTTATCCACAACACATCTTGCTGTTATTGGCAATAAAAAGGATTGCTACTATTATCTGCGGGCCCTTGTCCTATTTGATACCCTCTTAACAACTGATGTTTAAGACGTCTCAGCTCTTCAGGTGGAATGGGTTCATTGGGGTAGGTAAAAATGGGTACATCATTCCAATCAATCTGGGACACAGTCATTTCAGTAATCTCATTGGTCCTAGTAATGGTTCTGAATAATTGATTAGGATTGCTCCCCTGCTTATTGTGATCACCATCTGAAATACCAGCCATGAGTGCCACTTGTTAATTTTTTGGTCTATGTTAGATGGCTGGTTCTTCTTATGCAGTATTGTGAATTTTCTAACATCTATTTTATGGTGACAATAGACCAGATGGTAACTATAGTTCAAGATATAACTCCTTGGTAATAGTACTTCAAAATAATATTCTTCTGGCATTAATTGGATGATGGCATGCTGCCCTGATCTTACTGATCCCAAGTAAATCCTCGACTAAATACAATATAAAGTATTAAATACAAAAAAGATTATAGATTAAACTATGAACTTGTGGTAATAGTTGATTGTACTTTATTAGTATCAACTTGGAGTTAATTTATAGGGTTTGATGTTCACCACATCTTACCCATGATTTCTCATTTTCAATGGCACTTGGCCAGAGGAACACACAAAATGTTTGTTTGAGGGTCTACAATCCTTTGACTCAGGGCATCTCACACAGCCTCAGGGTCAGTGTAAATTTCATCAATATGCTCAAGACAGCTTCCAGATTCGTCTGCAAATAGCTGAACCAATTCTATTATTCAAGAAATTGGCAGCACATGACAAGGTGTTTCATACCACTAATTAGTAATTTATTCAATTAAAATCTTGATCAACATTAAAACTAATTTTGACAGACTAACAAAGCCCACGTGCCTGAGTCAATAAATCAGCACTTATTGTTAAGTTTGACCTAAACAATAAAGACTTGAGCATGTGTCATCATATTCAAATATTATTAAGTGGAATCGCTAGGCTAAAGATCCTAAGATTCACATAAGCTTAGGATATTCCTGATCCATAATCACTGAAATCTGATATGATTCATAATAAATTAAGTACACAGTGCATTCAAAAGTTCTGGGAATAACGTTTTATAGACACAACTTTACAAATAAATAAACTTTCTCTTATCATAATTTAAACGTACAACCTTTCCCTCTCTATACATATTTATATTGCTAAAGCAATTGTTAAAAGGTATGCACATAGCTCCTAAATTGTATAACCATGTTTAAACCTGCTGTCACATTATTCTGAATTGTCTCTACTTTATCAAAAAGATGAACCTTCAGTGTCACTTTCAGATTAGAGAACAGAAAGAAGTCATACAGAGCCAAATCTGGTGAATAGGGTGGATAATTATAATCTAAAGGTGGCACTGAAGGTTCATCCTTTTGATAAAGTAGAGACAATTCAGAAGAGTGTGACAGCTGGTTTAAACATGGTTATACAAAATAGGAACTACGTGCATACCTTTTAACAATTGTTTTAGCAATATAAATATGTATAGAGAGGGAAAGGTTGTACGGTTAATTTATAAAAAAGAAAGTCCATTTAATTGTAAAATTGTGTCTTTAAAACGTTAGTCCCAGAACTTTTTGAATGCACTGTGTATGTTAACATTATTATGTCCCTGTTGAATATCCGATGATTAGGTCCAGTCAACTACTCAACAATTGTCATGTTCAAATGACATCATAGTGGGGACCAACCCCAATAATAAGGCGGGGTGCCAGAAGGCCCAGAAGGTGAAGCCGCAGGCTCTCCCTGACCTCAGGCATACACTAGACCAACGCTGGGTACAGGCTAAATATGCCCAGGTTGGTACTAGTGAGGTGCCAAATGCCCAGCCCCTTATGTCAGTCCAGGCATTAAAACGGATGGTTTACCAAATAAATGCTGACAGTTTCATTCAGTTAGTCAAGGAACGGGGTTTTGAAACCCATTCCATTTACAAAATAACACGTTTGGGTTGGATTCAACTTCAATTGATTACTCCAGTGAAGTCAGTTTCAGCATATTCGACCAATTGGGATGGAAGTGTCTGCCTATTGGTGGGTTGGTGCTTGGGTCCACTTCTTCAAACCCCTTATTCACCCACCCAAGTTTAAATATGTTTTCCTCGACCAACATTCCTTGTTAGTTGACATCTCAAATAAACATTTTCCCCATTTTTACATTTTACTTTATGATATTTCAAACGCTCCTGTGCGCAAACCTCTTTGAGGAGTTCTCACACTCTGTTTTTTTGCCATTTCAAATATAATCAAGCTATCCCCTAGTGCACCGTTGATTCTCCCAGGTTCCCTCTAACCCGGGTCGCTTAACCCCTTCCTCATTATGCACCACGTCGCTTGTGGTGGGTTATTACTTATAAAAATCACACTTATATGCCTAGGTTGTTTTGGCTCCAGCACCATCTGCTGGTCTCTAATAACTTTCATATTAATAGCTAGTTCCCTGGCGTTGGCCTTGTGCACCGTGCACTACCACGCTGGGATTGGGAGAGTTATAGACACTCTCCTTACAACAATGGGTACCACAATGCCAATACTAATATTGTGAAAGGGTTCACAGGGTGGAACCACTGGATATTGAGGTTGGGGATGAGTGCAGCTTGACTTTTACATACTAGGCAGAACTCCAATAATTCTTATAACAAGACAAACATACTTTTCCAAGTACATTGAGCCTTGAGCCACTGAAAAGTTTTACAAATTTCTCCGTGGCCAACTTTCAGATGTCCCTACAATTTGATGACAGCTTGAGTTTAAGGTCATATGTAGGGCAACTATTTTTGAGAAATAAGTTTTTACAGTTTGCACTTTTTAATTTGGAGATTTGCCAATTTTTTGCTGATCCTTTTTAAAGAGTTGAGGATTTGTCTTTTCATAATTATGATTGAGTTAAGAGGTCTTAGAGTTGATCTTCCTCAGAGCCAGTTAGAGTTAATATTGGGAGCCTGGATAAGTAATCTGCATTTTGGTGTATGGGTTCTGGTTGATGATTGATTAAAAAATTGTAGTTTTGAAGTTTTACCACCCATCGAGCTAACCTCCCATCAGAATCCTTCATTTGTTGCAGCCATCACAAGGAAGCATGGTTGGTAATTGTTATAAATGATTCTTGTATATATAAGGTTGGAAATTCATAGAAGGCTAGTAGTACCACCAAGCATTCACATTCTGTAATGCTATAGTTGCATTTGGCTCTGTTTTGGGTTTAACTATAATAGGTGATGGGATGATCCAATAAGTTATTATTGTGCTTAGGTAATATAGCTCCTATGGCTATATTGCTAAATTTGGTGAAAAGTAGAAAGGGTTTTTCAAAATAGAATGTATAAGTACTGGAGAGTGGGAAAGAGTGATGCATATTAGGTCAAAGGCCTGCTGTTGCACTTCTTTTCATTAGAAGGGTATACCCTTCTTCAATACATATCAAAGTCTTGGAGGTATTGGTAAAGTGTGGATTGAACTGGTGATAATATCTCACCATTTCTAAAAAAACCTGTACATCATATAGGGTTTTAGAGAGGACATCTTAAAATGGCCATAACCTTGTCATCCATTGGAAATATTCCAGTTTTACCTACCTTATGGCCCAAAAATCCATTTTGCTCTAAAAATAAACATTTTGACGGCTTTGTTTTAGCAAAGCTTGCCATACCTGCTGGAAAACTTTCCTGAGATGTTCTATGTGCTCAATAAAGGTTCTTAAAATATGGTAATATCAAGATAAATTATCACACAGGAGCATTTCAAATCATCTAAGAGTCCATCCCTGGCGCGTTGGAATGTGGTAGGGGCGTTACATGACCCCTGAATTATCTAAGTGGGCTCATATAGTCCTATACTTGAAATGAGGGCGCATTTTTCATAACCTTCAGGTGAAAAATTTATTTTCCAGTACCCATAGGCAAGGTCAATACCCAAAAAATAATGGGAACTCAACATTAAGTGTAAGAATTCATTTATACGTGGCAATGGATAATTATCATACTGTGAAATAGAATTGAGTTGGTAATAATCTATGACAGCATGGTATCCACCATCCTTCTTTCAAATTGATAAGTGTGGGGAAGCACATGTGTTTTAAGAGGGTACAAGTGACCCTGCTCAACAGTTGCTGTAGCTCTAGGGCCACTTGAGCTCCCTCAACTCTTGATTTTATGTATGGCTGAGATTTAAATGGATGGTGAGCCTCGTTCTCAATTTGGTAAATTAACCCCAATAAATTTTCATAGTTACTGATCCCAAGGAAAATTTTTTCCAATACTCCTCAAAGAGGTCATAACAATCTGGCGTTCATTAAGGGTGAGATTTTCTCCAATTTTACCTTTGACCAGAGCTATTGTGAGTAGGGGATCAAACCTTTAATCTTGTAATTATCCAAAACAACTCACGTCAGCAATATTATCAATGAAACATAATTTTACATAAGCAATATGGGAATACTGAGGGACTTGTAGGGTTTAATTAATTAGGTTCTCCAATAAGATAGAGATAAATTTCTCATAGGTAGGATCCAAAATCCCGTGGCAGGTCAACGCTTCTTTGATTAAAGGGTTCAGGTGTCCACTTAGCTCCAAAACTTGATTAGGAGGGATATGAATCTTAATCCCCATATCCACGGTAAATTGTGAGCCAGAAGGTATCTTAATAGGATGGGCAGCATATGAGGGATCCCATCTTTGGCGTCTGCATCCTTATGGGATAACCAAGTTTTTTCTCCTAAGAATTGATATTTGACTTTAAAAGTGGAGAATGGATATTTGAGGAGGCTTGTTTTTTGAGGGGCTCCTTTACTTTTGACGGGTGTTCAAATAGTAATAGGATCCAATACCCTATTAGCAAAAGGTTTTTCTTTATGGTTGATAATGCAGTTGAACTCTCACACCAGTTTGACTTCAATAAGCAACTCATAAGTATTATTTTCTAATGTGATAGCAGGGGCAGTAATTGAAAGTTTCCCAAATTGGAGAGTCAAGGAAGAATATGCCCCAATTGCCTTAGTTGACTGATTACCTGGCGTCCCATATTCAGCTTGAATCAAATATGGAGACATTTTCATTTTCTGGATAAGTTAGGAGGATATAACGTTAACCGGTGAGCCAGTATCAATTATTTACTAGACTTTAACCTTGTGAGCGACTACCTCTACTCAAACCACCAAAGAGCCAAACCAGTAATGAATGGCCAGTATACTTTAATTAGGGATTTGTAGCTAAGCAAGCTGAGAATTTTGTCACAGCCAACCTCAGAGCTGTTCAATGCATTTAAAGGTTTTATTTTCCAACTCTTGGCTTTCCATAGTGGAGCTGACCTACAAAGCTTGTTTGGGTAATTGGCTAATATAACCATAAAAAAGCTGTAGATCTTTATTTCCTTGGATAGAAAGAGGTACGTTGACTTCTGCAGGCGCTGCTAACACAAAATATCTTAAAGTTCTGGTAATTGAACTAGAGCTAGAACAAGAGTCTTGAGGCACTTGATTGTCATCAGCATAGGGAGCCTCCTGCCCCATACTGACTGATCTTTTGACATCCTATTTTAAGGGTGCAACAAAGAAATTACAGTGTGTGTAACAAACTGGGCTCTATAAGGCCCGCCCCACCACCGGCCCTAACATCCACCCCCATATATGGCCATACCAACTCCAAATGGTCCTGTCCAAATGGATGGCCTTGCCAGGCATACTGGGCTGAGGTGCGGTGCACCAGCCTCTGTCACCTTGGGCCCCCAGGCTGATATGTGTCCCTATGGCCTCTGTCGCCTTGGGGTTACCCAGCTGAGGTGCGGCTAACCGGCCTCTGATGCCTTGGGCCACTCTGGCTCCTTCCCCTCTCACCAGGGCAAGGCCACTTTCAAGAGGATCCTGGCGCGTCCACCCCTTCCTCTCCTCCTCATTGCACTGCCATCCACACCCCCAATCCTTATTTTAAATAAATAAAATTAAATAAAACATATCAAGCGAATAGCAGCCTTTATTTGGGTAGACTCAAAGTCAGAATAGAATTTCAATACTGAGGTCCATTGGGGCTGATCTCAGATTGAAATACTACCAAAAAAGGCTTAATGAATTGGAGGAAATGAGGAACGCAAAAGCCTCCATAATTGATGGCATCCAGGTGACTTAATGGAGAATTGGAGTGGAACCTCAGAACAACAGCCAATCAAATAAATTATTTATTTTAAATTTTATTCCATTAATGACCCAAATAGGAAAATCTTAATTTGAATAACGGAAATGCAACTATTGACACATATGAATCTCATAATCCCCACCTTATGAGATTCATGTAATGATTGTTGATCATTACAGTGTGGTTATACTTCTTTCAATAAGTGCAGAATAATTTGGGTTTAGGGGAATTGAGAAGTGTAACTGCTAACACTTGTGGCCGTGGCTTATTGTTAAAACTAGGTGGCCCAGTAGGTTTGTATAGTTTGGCAGGAATCTCCAGAATGGCTTTATTAATATGGAGGAGAGACATCAATTTAAACTTCACTGCTTTAAGATAGAGTAGAGTATTAGGCATATCTTTAAATGTTGAAAACAAGGTGGTGATAGCATCATCCAACATAAAACAATTCCCTGCAACCAACGTTTGAGCCTTGAGTTAAAAACAATGGGTGAACTCAATGATGGTCTCTCCTTGATTAAGGCTTGTTCTCATAAATGTTTGTTTTTGGTTAGACAAGTTTAGGTCGCTCATGCGTTCCCAAAGCAAGGCAGGCTTGGCTTCATTCCAAGTATGACAATACATCAGATGTGGGATCATAATGCCTTGAGCCACTTGACTAAGACAGTTTGTCAGGCGTTATGCCATTTGTTGTTGACGGCTTCTTCCTTAGCACTTTCATAACAATATAGAATAGAGAAGATGCTATTTATCCTAGGATGTACTTTCTCTTTAAATGAGGGTTTAAATGTACCCCTTGGGGGGTTGAAGGCTGAATGACATGAACCAATACTGGGAGCGCTCTTTCATCTAAAGAAAAAAAAAAGGTATCTCATGAGTATTCTTATGAGTGAGTGCATTTACTTGACTTCATAGGACATTAATATCTTTAATTACTAAATCTATCAATTATGGTGGCACAATGAGCTGATTTTTGTGGAAACGAGCTGATTTAACTGCCAAAATTTGTCTTTTAAATTGGTATTGGCATCTTGAAGTTTAAGTTGGTGTTGCTTGGTGGTGAGCATTCTTTTCTCCAAGCTATATACTACAGTGGGTAGGGTTGAAAAATTTAAGGCGTTTACAATAAGCAAATTAGGAAATTTCAGGAAAGAGAGGTACTCCATCTTGAGTGATTTGTGCTCCTTGGGCAATGCATCCTAATTATACATTAATATTTTGAACTTGCCAAATTAATGACTGGAGGTATTTGTTGGGGATTCCTGGGTCAGCACTAGGTCCAGGTGTCCCAGTAGCCCAGGGGGTCCAGGGGACCCCCATCCACCAACTTGTCCATTGTGACCGGAGGCTCCATGCTCACCAGGCACTCCTTGTGGTCCTGAAGAATGGAGATTATCCTGGGCATCGCATACTTTATAGATCATCTTTTCCAACAACTGGATGCAGTTTGTCCATGGGGTCATAAAGTATCAACTTCATTTTGTAACTTAAAGGTACACTCTCCAACCTGATAATGAATGAGAACCTAAGTGACTAAAACAATTAGAGAGTTCCATTTTAATGAAATTCATAAATCCTTATCCAGATGGGTTAACACTACTTGCATCTCATTGATAAGCTGCTAATTTTCAAATATGGCATTTCAGGTTTCACTGCCAAAGTGAAAGGCAGATTGATAAAATTGAAGGAGTTGCAAATGTAACATCTCTAATAACTAAAAATAGCAAGGTAGTTCCTAATGATGGAAACTGGCTACCTGTAGTAAATGGTACAAGGTGGGATGTAAAATTGATGCAAATAGCATTCTGAATGTCCAACTCCAATCTGTTCTCCATCAAGCAAGGAAATTTAAGCAAATTTATCATAGAAGCTGGTACCACAAGAGCTTGTCTTCTATTAGCTCAGCCTCCAATGATAAAGGCTCTCAACAAGAGGAGCTGGAGGGCTTCAGTGAAGTCTGATAGCATTAATTGATATTGCTCTTCGGAAGGAGCAGGGAGAGTCACCTCCAAAAATGTGGAAAATAGAAGGTTGCAGTTGCTGTCATTTATTTAATATGCACATTGATTACCCATTCACTGAGATGGGCAGCAAATGATCTTATAAGTTATCCAAAGCTGAATTATTATAATTCATTGTATTAATATTTTCACCATAAACTTGGGGTATACCTGGCAAGGAGCACCATTTTGTTAGGATGGAGGGGGTGTTATACCACTTGTTCTTTATTTTTGAGGCTAGGAGACCCAAAGTTCCTGAAAGTTGGATTATAAGTTTCACTTTTCCTGAAAAAAGTCTTCACTCAGGATACAATTTCTCGAGTAATAAATCCTAAATATGATTTTATCCTTAAATGATTTAGAGGTAAGCCAAGTTGTTTATGACAAAAAGAGAGTAACGTTTATTAGCTTAGAAACATGATTATATGGGAGATCAAAGAGCTTTTCTTGTTAAATCTCCAAGTGTTTTGAGCCAAGATCTTTACTCAGTACCATCAGAGATTCTGCAGCATGCTGGTTATATCTGTTGGACTGGATTTGATTGCCATATAGATTAGGTTTGAACCTCAATATTAGGGGCTTTTTGTTGAGTAATATTTGGTCACATAAGTCAGAAGAGAACCCCAATATCAAAAGGCCTTGAATTTATTTGGGGATTATCCTTGACAATAGTTTCATCTATATTATTGTATCAGGTTCGATTCCCTTCATGTGACACTCATGAATCTTTGATTTGGGTAGGAACCCTGACACTGATTATCCTAAATCTACTTAACAAATTATAATAAGCTACTTAGAACTCTAATCCTGATTTTTGTTTAGTTTTGGGTGAGCAATTTGGTGAATTATTTGATATTATTTGCCAATTCTCACCCATTTGCCTAAATGGATTGAACCTACCAGACTTGATAGTTTCAAATTTGATAATATTCACCAATTCTCATCCATTCACCTAAATAGATTTGACTTAATAAGACTCAATGTTTTTAGATGTCAGTCATTCAGTACATCAGCGAAAGTGTTTTAAAGTAGATAGTGGTATTCCCTAGCATTGTTCAGGTTAAATAAACAAATGATTCAAATTGATTATTTAAGATTTTATATTATAGATAAACCACTAGACTGCTTAGCTAAAACCAATTAACTTATTGAATCAACCAATCACTAACCACTTACTAAAACCATCAAGCTTATTAACCCTTTCAGTCATTTTTAAAAAAATTATCCATTTTTTGCTCCTTAAATTTGGCATGAATTTCTTAGCTGACGTTCACTCTTTTTGTAATCATTTTGGTCCTTGTCCGTAACATAAATATCTAGTAGATTTGGTCTTTGTTTGTAACAAATTTTTGGTAAATTCAGTCCATGTTTGTAACAAATTTTTGGTAAATTTGGTCCTTGTCCGTAACACGAATATTTGACAAATTTTGAAATAAATCTATATAAATCTTATTTTAATTGGACGCATATATGCGTTTTTAGATTTACATACCCCTCAGTTTTTAAACGCATATATGCGTCGAATGATTGAAAGGGTTAATAAACCTAAAACCACCAACTGCTTGGCAAAACCATCGAAACTATCAATTCAACTGAATACCAAACTGCTCAGTCGTAACAATTTAGCAAATACCATTGAAAACATAGGGTTTTCACTTATTACATATAAAACTTTTTAGTTTGCTATGAAAATAGTCATTTTAAACTTTATAAACCTTTGCGGGCATGTGCACTACAATTCACCAGTTTCATTGCAATTGGATAAATGGTATAGGAGCACATAGAACACAAACATACATTTATATATATAGATGGCCTGGAATGGATGCGGGCATCAATGAAAAATATATGAATCGGCCCAGAAACCCCGTAAGTCAAACCTTTATACTAAACATCGGTTCATTTTTCAAAATGTGTTTGCTATAGCAAAAGCCACTCAGTCATCCATGGCCATGCCAAAGCTCTCTAAAGAAACTGATAAAGCATCTAATTCAGCCTTGTATAAGCCTTCCATGCCTGAATATGAAGGAATTTGAAGACGTTTTTGGAAATGACCTCTTGAATTTGTGTGCGTTTTTGAAGGTGTATAAATGGGCTTGAGCGATAAAGCTTTTTGAGAGGTAGGAGTACATCTAACATCTTCAGTGAGAACACGCCTCTTAAATGTTTTTTGCAAAACATCTATATCAAAAGAATTGCCATGAAGCACTTGGTCCACTAATATATGCGAAGTTAAAAAGAGTGATGGGCATTCTTCCAGTGCATCTCTATATTTCAATATAATCATTCGCACTTTTTTAGTTTGTGCTATGGTATCAGCGTTTGAATTTGAAAGTGCAGATGAGCTGGTGCTAGAAGGTTGATAATCAGAAGAGTGACTTTTACTAAACCTGGTTCGGGAGTCTTCTATTTTTTCGAACAGAATTAGAAAATTTATAGTGCAACCTACCATGATTATCGATCCGGCTATGAAACTTGACATTAAATTGTGCGTAGCAATCTTTAGGAGAGTCTCCACCCTTGGGAGTTTGCGGATCATTTTGAAATTTTGAATCTGACTGAGAGCCTCTAGAACATGCAGCGCTTTTATTTGCCTTATGAAGCTTGTGGGTCAAAGCAAGTGGAACTTCTTCCACATTTGATTTGGCTCTTTGAGTGAGCTATCTTCAGATGCCACACAATCTTCGGACTGAACTGTCAAGGTTTCAGCAACCTTATCATCCATAACGTAAATGCAATAAGTGCGAAACTTTCTCGTAAGGTATTTCATCAGGCCAACCTGATTTTTTATTGTTATGAAGTGTTTGCCAGAATTCGATATTTCAGCGAAAATGGTGAGGTTAAACCAAAAATCTGTTTGGCAATCTTCACAATCTTTGAAAATTCTGAACTTTGGGAAATAACCAGTTTGTAATTATTATTATTATAAAGAAGCGTTACGCTCCTTTCAATATATTCATTTTGAGAATCATCCATCTAAATAAAATGAAAGAAGGTAATAAAATATAGGTGTGATTTTGTCAAACCTTAAAAGAAATAATAGTATACTACCAAATCTAAAAATGTAAGAGGAAATCAAATTGCGAAAATTTTCAAAATAAGTGGTTTCAAGTGATTTCAACAAGATATAATTATACTTTAATTATATGACATATTTTATCCAAAACTAGATTTTAGTATTAGATAAGTTCGATCCTAAGTGGGGTTAAAGCAATTTCTTTAATAAAATAAGCAAGGAATAAAAATTGCAACGTTGTCCAGCCTAAAAATATACTCAAGGCACCAAATAAAACAAGTAAATGTGTGATATAAAGTTTTTAGGAGTTATAATAAAAAGCTTTTGAAACTAAAGCTCTAAGTTGATAAACTGAAGCTTAAATAAGTTGGTGAGGTAAGTAAAGGCAAGTAAAAAGAAAGGCTCCTTTTAAAATTATAGATAAATTATTGGTTGAAAATTAAATTATTGACTCTGTAATGAAAAGAAAATATTAAAAAATATAGATACTGTAATTAGGTACTTACATTTGGCAAAATATGCAGAAAAATTAATAAAGTAATTAAGCTAATTTAAAAATCATCAAATATTGAAATATCAAGTATTTCTATTATGCTGACCCTCAATAGGTCATGGGATATTTATAGCAAATTGAAAAAAATAAATGGAAATTTCAAACATGGTTTGATCATCGGTCATATTCCTTCCAAACAAACAACTGATTTAACTCCAAAATATCGGTGGCTAACATTTCATTATCACATTTCTCCCTCTAAAAAAGCTTGTACAAACACTATCATTTTTCATTTACAAGTTCAGATTCTAGGTTCCCATTAAGGTTGACTAAAATAAAACTGTGGTTGGGTAATACCTTAGCTATAAGGAATAGCCTGTCCTATTTTGGTAAAAACCTTTTGGATTTTCTTTGAGCTACTATATTTTAGAATCATAGTACCACTTCTTCATTATAAAAATCATAAAATGAGTTAATCTCATCATATTATTCTTTCCTTTCTTTTTGCTTATTGCCATCTATATAAATAAATCCCTAAGAGAATATACATTTGTCCACAGTAATCTCAGAAACCACTGAACCAATTTTGGTGAAACTTTGCACACTTCTAACAGATACCTGGCAGAAGGCCTTCACTTT